>JAMKQA010040320.1:0-20413 GCA_024699735.1 Posidonia australis
TAAGTAGGCTAAGGCACAGATTATGTAACCTTTTTGTCATTTGTGTAACCCTAATTTTGACTCCCATTGAATAGAGAGAACACCTCCCTCTTCTCTCCAGATCTAGGGTTTCATGTGAGGTTCATCTGTGGAGGATTGGATACTTGGCTTTGGGCATTGTATTTGATTTCTTCTTCTCCACTCGACATAACAGAAACATTTTTAAAAAATGCATGGGCTTATATGCAATTTTCACAAAGAAAATGAACTGTCAAAAACTCTCCAAGGAAACCCAGGGTCTTCTATGCAATTTGTCTGAAACAAAATACATTTAAAAAACTCTGGAGGGCTTTTATTAAAGTTTTAAACTCAGAAAACATTACTTTAAATGTTCAAGGTAAGAAATGTAATATTTTCAGTTAAAACTTTATTCGAAACATTTAAGAAAAATGAATGCAGGACCTAAATGCAATAAAAGGACCTAAAAGTAATTCTAAAAGGACCAGAATGCAAGAAAAGTAAAAACTTCTGGATTTATTGAAAATAAAGTTTGTTTTAAAATTTTTATTTAAAAGAAGAAGACGACGACGCCGGCGACGGAGCCTCGCCGCCGGCGACCATCAAAGAAAGAAGATGAAGGCTTTCTCATGGTCTGATCTTAGATCAGATCCCACAGGAAGCAAGAAGGAGAGGAGAGGAAGACATCCAATGGACTGGATGTGGATCTTGACGGCTGAATTGCTTCCCCCACCTTGCTTGCCATTGTGGATGCTCCGACGACATATCCGAGACGGCTGGAGACATTCGAGACGATGGTGCTGCTATCTGTGGCTTCTGAAAGGTTGAGGGGGAGTAGAAGGTGGTTTTCCGCCATCCAGGAGCAAGGATCAAGCCGCCATCATGCAACCCGGACTTCGCCGGTCGTTGACGCTGTAGATTCCGATGAGCCAGGCTGAGGGAGCCTCCCGAAGCTTGAACTGGATGGCTGGCTGCTCTAGAGCGTCGAGGGAACACACGGGATAATTCCTCAGAGTCCAAGGTGATCCTGCGATGCACTAGGATCGCGGTTGCACTCCACTGTGCACCTTCTTCCCTGGCGACGGCGACAGAGCTTTGACGGCTACGTTCTTCTACTAGTCAGAGACTGCGCCTCGCCGGAGCTCTGGAAATGGTGATGACAAGCGGAAGAGCTAGAGGAGGCTAGGGGAGAAGAAACCATGGCTCTGGGACCAGGGAAGAGCCCCGAGCAAACGCCCCCACCTAGGCTGCCAGAAATTGACTCCGGCGAGGCCTTGGAGCACCAAACAAGCCAAAGGAAACCTCTGGAACCCTGGAATTGATCCAGGAGGCAAGGGAGAAGACCTAGGAGCACTAATTAACAGTAATTGAAGTCAGGAAGGTGCGTACCTGGTCGGAGACTGTGTCTCGCCAGAGCTCTGGAAATGGCGCCCTCTCCTCCTCCGCAACGACTCTGGCTCTCTGGAGCTCTCTTCCTTGCTCTCTCGCGTGGTCCAGAAGGTGTGACGGTCTATGGCTCTCTCTGTCCGTGTCTCCCTTGTGTGGCTCATTCCTCTTCTTATATAGGCAAGCAGAGAACGAAACCCAATGCTGTAACAAACAAACAGAACCACTAACCAACCTCTAATTCCACTAATTGGACACCTAACGACCCAGCAAAGATCCCAGGTGTTGAACAGTTGTCTCCCCCTTGCTCCCTTGCTCGTCGACAAAGATGGACGGCGATCTGAGCTTCTCCGACGATGCATCCTGTGGCTGGAGATGCTTTGATTTGCTGGCTGGATCGACGGTGAGATGATGAACTCAATAAGGAGGAGTGGTGAGGCTGAATTCAGGCTGATCATGTGAAGGAAAAAAGATGGGTTCAGTGGGATGTGGTGCGATTTTGGCAAATTTTGATTAAATGAAAGGAAAAAATGGTTTAATATAGATGAATAAAACGTTGGTTTCATTTGAACTGAAATGTTGGTTTGATTAAACTGAATGTTGGCTGATGTTATGGACTTTGGGCTCAATTCGGGCTTAATGGGCCCATGTGGGCCTTGTGGGTCCGCATGAGCCCAAATGGGTTTAGGTGGGCCCAAATGGACCAAATTGGGTTTAATGGACCTATGTGGGCCTTGTGGGCCCGTATGGGCCTAATTAGGGTTGAATGGGTCCAAATGGGCTTAATGAGCTTCCATGAAGTCAAATAGGCCTAAAATGGGCTTGTGGGCCCAAATGGACTCAACTAGGGTTTAATGGGCCTAAGTGGGCCTTCATGGGCCCAATTGGGTCTCCATGATTTAAATGGCCTTGGTTAGGTAAGAACTCAGCCACCACTTCCATCCTGCAAAATAAAAAAATTGGGGCGTCTACAGTATATAAACAATAGAAATGTATGTCTCTAGCATGCTCATCAATATGTGTAAACTGTCTTGGTCTTGCAAGCTTTTCCACTTTGAGGCTATGTTGACTTTCATCCAAAGAGATTAATTGGCTTTGTAAATGATCTTACCAAAATGGTGGAATCCAACTAAAAGTATAGTTTTTTCTTCGAGGTGTAAATCTTTTTTTAGTTCTTAGTGTTTATCTTTTATGCTTGCATCATATTCTTGTGTTTACCAAGCATGCTCAACATGTCGAAAACCACAACAAACGCGGCCCACACTGGCCAAAACAGTAGACAGGGCTCTACTAGCACAAAACCACAAATAAGGCCCTCAATGGCCACAACCACACACATTGAGTCAAGAAGGCCCACACCAGGCAACCAACTCTTGCCTCAAGCAGTCACTGGGGTACACTGCATTGCCAAGACATGCCACCCTATGCAGGAGCTACATCGTCCCACGATTCTCCCACTTGGAGAACCCTCACAAAGCCAACCCCTCTGAGAAGACAATCCTATCTCTCAGGACGCTACCAGCTATAGGGAATGTGTCCCACCCGCACTGACCACCACACGATACGCCTCCTCACGACATCCTCCACATGGTGCTCAGGAGGGAGTGTCATACCTCCACACACAACAATACCCGAGTCTCAGTGCTCATAGTGACAGTAGAAGTATCATACCTCCCTATCATGCCACAAGACACCTCAACCTGTGGACCACAACCCTAGCCTTGAGACGATAGTTAGGGAGTCTCATACCTCCAAGACCTGACGACCCTTAGCCTTAGGCATCTTGGCCCCTGACCTCAACTAGGAAGATGCGCCTGACCACCCAAGAATGTCGCCACATTCTCGGGTCCTGACTACACCATCCCACGATGTCTCGGCCCGCACACAAAAAACCAGGAAAACCATTTTCCAAATGGGCCAACCATCTCTTTTGGAAACCATTTTCAAACCATTTTATATCTTTGGAAAACTCTTTCAACACCTCAACGAAACTGCACATCAGGTGTTCCACAATACCACCACTGATGGCCCACGATCTCATCTCAAATGCGTGAAACAAACCAATCTGGGAAGCCACTACATTCAAACTAGGAAATACCTACAAAAAGCCTTGCCAAACATGCACATGTGGTCCGCACGTTTGGTCCACGCCCCAGGCATTTTGTTTGAATGCAAACATAGCCTGTATTAGGGGCCAAAACCGCTACCAAACTTGTGCATATGGTCCATGTAATCGGCCCAAGCCCCCAATTTCTCTGTAAGAATTCAGATAACCTGAAATAGGGGACCTAAAATTCACCTGAAGTGGGAACCAAGGGCAGGCCTACCAAATAACCACCAAAAATTCCGAGTAAAATATATGCAGTAGACCCTCGAGTCTATTCCAAATCTACACAAACAAAACCAAATCCGTTCATCACACAACAAGATATAAATTCACAACCACTGAGGGGTCAAAAAGGAACCAAACCACAACAACCACCATAAAAGTCATAAATGCCACAATAAATCACCATAAATTCCAAAACATTAAATTTAGCGTAGATTACATGCATCCTAGGCATTTTTACCATTTTACATGATTTCTACTCATTGGATTGGAGATGCGTACTTGAAATGAACTCTCAAGCGACTCAACTCGCTCTCCGGCCAACCACCGACCACCATCGGCGTGCATGACCACCACAGGAGCCTCCTCGACGTTCGGAGCTCCAACCACGCCGATGTTGAGCCACACGACCACCTCCGCCTCTCACACACACACACACACTAGCGCACAAAATAGAGGAGGAAGAAGGAGGTAGGGGAGGTGGGAAAGGTGAGGGTGTTAGGAAAGAGGGAAAAGGAAAGTGTGGCGGGAGTGGGGAGGAGTGCGCTCAAGGGAGGAGGAGGAGAAGGAAGAAGGAGAGGGGAGAAAGACGGGGAACCAGGGGAAGGTGAGGTGCGGGGGAAGCTACCGATCACAACCTTTATACACAAGAAGGAGTAGTTACGCACATGCTAAACTACCATCCATACATGCACACCTACATGCCCCCAGCTATCCACCAGACACACCCACATAGCTCACCCACCAGCTCCAAAGCTTGAGCTAGCAACCAGCCACACCAGTCGGCCCCCACACGGACCCACACACAGGCCCACATGCACAATGCCATAATGCACAGTGCCAACCACGTAGGGACAAGCACAGGAACACACAACCAAAAGCTGGTCCACGAGGCCCAAGCCTAAAATTACAAAATAAACAAACAAGCCTTGGAACAGTAACACCCATCTAGGGATAAATTCATTAGAAAATGTAAATAATTACATAATGAATTTACGAGTGTTACATCCTAACCACCTTAAAAGAAGATTTAGCGCTTGAAATCACTAGTAGGCAAAAAGATACGGATACTGGGCTAGGATCGCTTCCTCCGTTCTCAAATGGCCTCCTCGGCTCCATGATGCCGCCATCGCACCAAGACTAGTAGAATCACCTTGTTCTGCAGTACTTGCGTTTTGTGGTCAATGATATGGACAACATCCTCCTCAAAAGACAGATTTTCCTAGAGCCCCTCTGGCTAAACTGGGATCTCATGAGACGCATCAGCCAGACACCTCCTCAGCTTGGAGACATGGAACACGTCATGCATATACGACATCTGAGATGGTAGATCCTGCCGATAAGCAACCTCACTAATCCTTTGGGTAATCTGGTACGAGCCAATATACTGAGGACATAGTTTCTCACGCTTCCCGAACCTCATGACACCCTTGGTCAGTACCTTTAGAAACACAGTCTCCAACCAAAAATACCAGCGGTCTCTGCCTCCTATCGACATAACTCTTCTATGGACTCTGTGCAACCAATAGCCTACTACGGATCAAATCAACCTTGTCTACATATAGCTGCACAAGCTCAGGACCAATCAAATGACGCTCGCCCACCTCACACCAGCAAACCGACAACCTGCATGGCCTACCATACAAAGCTTTGTACGGTGCCATCTTGATGCTTGAGTGATAACTATTATTGTAGGTGAACTCAATTAATGGCAGATGGTCCTCCCAACTCCCTTGTAGGTCTAGGGCACACGCTCTGAGCATATCATCCAGCGTCTGGACAGTCCTCTTTGTCTGACCATCCGATTGACGATTAAAGGTTGAACTATAGTTTAACACTGTGCCAAGGGCCTCCTGTAGAGTTCTCCAAAACCTTGAGGTGAACCTTGTGTCTTTGTTCGACACAATGGACACCGAAACACCATGTAGTCGAACCACCATTGAAACATACAGCTCCGCCAGATGATGCATCAAAAGCTTCACTCGAATGGCCAAGAAGTGAGTAGACTTGGTTAGCCAATCCACGATCACCCACATGGTGTCGTTCTTCCTCTGAGTTCGCGGCAAACCTGTCACAAAGTCCATAGAGATGTGCTCCCACTTCCATATGGGAATATCCAACACAGCAAGGTCCCTCCAAGTATCTAGTGCTCTACCTTGACCAGCTGGCAGGTTGTACACCTCGTCACATGGTCAACAACATCCTTCTTCATGCCTGGCCACCAAAACTTCCACTTCAGGTCTTGGTACATCTTCGTTCTCCCAGGGTGAATAGTGTACCTAGACTGATGCACTTCATCGAGCAACCTTTGCCTGGCCTCCTCATGTTAGGGCACGTACAGATGCATATCATATTTCAGATCTCCATATGCCCCAATAAAGAAATAAGGCTCTCCACCAGCCTCCAGCTTCCCAAACACAGCCTGAACAAACAGATCCAATTGCTGACAGGCAACAATAAATTCTACCTGCTTGGGGCAAATAGACAGGTTGGCCACTGAAGCACCAATCGTCCCCCAAGCTTGCTGCTTCGGCCTGCAACTCACTAGATCCTCCAGCATGGTCCACTCTTTGACCATCAGGCTCGCCAACACGTGCGTACGCCGACTGAAGGTAACAACAACCATGTTGGCCTTCCCTTGGTAGTAGGATAGGCTGAAATCATAGTCCTTCAGATACTCCACCCACTAGCACTGCCTCAGGTTGAGGTTCCTTTGCGTGAAGATATAATTCCAGCTCTGATGATTAGTGAAGACCTCAAACTGCTCTCCATACAAATAATGTCGTTAAAGCTTGAGAGCGAACACTACGATAGCCATCTCCAAATCGTGGGTTGAGTAGTTCTTCTCATGATCCTTCAGCTAGTGCAAAGCATATGCGATGACATTGCGATGTTGCATCAGAACACACCCCAATCCAACACCACTAGCATCACTATACATAGTGAAGCCACCACCTCCAGAAGGCAGAGTCAACACAAGGGTAGAAACCAGATGAGACTTCAGCTCTTGGAAACTTGCCTCACAATTCTGGTCCCAACAAAGCAGAACCCCCTTCCTGGTCAACTCAGTCAAAGGCACGGCTATAGAGGAGAAATCTCTGATAAATCTCCTATAATAGCCTATCAGACCTAAGAAACTCTTGATCTCTGCCACTGTCCTGGGTTCTCCCAACTGCTCACCGCCTCGCCCTTGGCTAGATCCACTTTGATGCTTTCTCCTGAAATCAAGTCACCAAGGAACACAACCTTACATAGCCAGAACTCACACTTGGAGAATTTGGCGTACAGCTGATGATGCCTCAGAGTATCCAAAATCGCCCTCAGATGCAAGGCATGAGTCTCTACATCAGGGGAGTAGACCAGCACGTCATCAACAAAAACCACAACGAACTGGTCCAGAAAGGGCTAAAAATCATGTTCATCAGATGTGACATCTAGGCCTGACTATCCATTTTTAACTGTAAACCATGTAATTAATTGTAATATTGCTTAAATGGTTTATTAATGGATAATTTGTTGTTTCTTGGATGTGTGAGCTTGTGGTTGGCTCTCTGTGCACCTGTTTGCAATTTGGGACCAATGTGGAGTCCGATTTGAGGATGCACAGTCGCCTCGATTTGCGTGCTTGTCTTTTCTTCATTTTCTCTCCTTTTTCTCCATTCCTTTTTCTCTCTCTCACGAGCCATGCCCTTCCACCCTCTTTCCCCGTCTTCTTCTTCCTCTTCTTCCACCCGTGCCACCAGTGACGGAGGCCCGTGCCTCCCCATCCCTTCCGAAAGGATGGATGGCTGGTGCCAAGCGGGTGGTGGCGGAGATAAAAAGAGGGGGGCAGGAGTGGGTAGAGGGAGAGCGTGGCGAGAAAGGAGAGGAAGAGGAGAGAGGAAGCAGAGGCGCACGAGCTGGGAGGAGGAGGGTTTGTGTGGGTGCTTCCACTAGGGGTCGAGGTTCACCGAAGCTTCACCGAGGCGACGCTGGGGTGCTGTGAACTTGTCGGAGTCACGTGGGCCGTTGGAGAGGTACGCAACCTCCTTTCCTTTCCTCCATTCAGTGTCTCCTTAACAATGGGTTAATTGCATGAAAAATCAAGATGATGCATGAAAAATTGTGGAAAAATCATGAAATGATGGAAATGTGGCATATAGCATGAGAATGTAGATATCATGCGGTTAGGATTGGTATTTGTGGGGGAAAACGCATTTTTGGGGTTGAAGGCTACAGTAGCTGTTCTTGAGTCCCTTCTCCTTATGATTTTCGTATGAATTGTATGGTAAATGAAATCATGAATGGATTGTGGGGTTTTGAAGTAGACTCAAGGGTCTACACCCCATGATTTACTTGTAATTTATGGTGTATGTTTGGGGGATCTGATTGGGACTCCCACTTTGGGCAAATTTCATCGCTAGAAACAGGGGTGTGCCCTGCCTACGAGGAATTCGGTATGCCGAATTCATTTCGGTATGCCGAAATCCTAGCAAATTAAGCCAGATACCTGATATCAGCAGACCGAAAACACCCTATTGACTGATTCAGGGGTTTTCGGTATACCGAAAATATTCGGTATACCGAGCCAGGGATCTTCGGTATACCGATTTGGAGATTCAGTCTGCTGATTTTGCCGGGAACCTGGTATGTATTGATGTGGTTTTAAATGAATGGAAAAAATGGTTTTTAAAGGTATGATGAGCTTATGTGAATGATGTTTTCCCATGTAATGACATGGAGGAATGTGGAACCCAAAAAAATGGATTTGGGTGTGATTTTGGGTTTTGATCCCATAAATAAATGAAAAAGATGGTTTTATGTGGTTTTGGGCATGAGACTCAATTTATGATTTTAAAGTATGGTTTTCATGATTTGAGTTGGGACCCCAGTGGAGGGTCGAGTGTTGCAAGGAGACAGAGTCTTGCAACGAAAAGAATGGAATGAAATGGAAAATGGTTTTGAAAGAAAATTCAAAGAGTTTTGAAATGGAACACTAATAATGTGGTTGCCGAGCTCATAGTGGTGTAGGCTGAGCCTGGGTTTTCATAGCTGGTTGTTCGGGTCACTGACGGTGTAAGTTGAGCCTAGGTTTTAATACCGAGTTGTTCAGGTCCCCGAGTTCGTAGTGGTGTAGGCAGAACCTGGGCTTTTGAGCCTAGTTGTTTGGGTCACCGACGGTGTAGGCTCAGCCTGGATCATTGGACCTAGTTGTTCGGGTCATCTACTAGGGTGTCAGACAGAGACGTATCCCTGTGCACATATGAAAAAAAAAGAAATTGAGGTCAATTGGCCAGGGCAGTGACAGCCCGCATGGGGAATCTCATTGCGGCAATGCAGGAAGGCAGGGGAAGGATGTCCTCGCCTACTGCTTGTGTGCCTGGTTACCCCTAATCAAGGTAACAACAATAATGAAAAGTGGAAATGAATAAAGAAAAAGGAAAATGTGTTTTGGTTAGGATTGGGCTTATGAGATAGTCCTAAAATCCTGAAATGAGATGATGATGTTTTAACCAGTTGCCAGCCAGTGTTTATGATATGGTTTTGAGCCCGAGAGGCATTGTGTTTTAGGCTGGATCTGGTCAGAGATGTGGATTTGAAAATGAGATTTTGGGAAGAAATCCCAAGTATTGAAAAAGATATGTTTTGGAAAAAATGAATTCCAAAGGTTTTAAAAGAAAATGCAAAAGTTGTGGTTTTGAAGAAAAAAAGGTGGTTTTGGAATAAATTCCCAAATGTTTTGAGAAAGGAAACAGAAACATGGTTTTTGAAAAAGAGCATGATTTTGGGATTGAATTCCCATGTGATTTCCAATGAAAGAAAAGAGGATTTCCAAAAGAAAAATTAAGTTTTTGAGAAATCAAAGAATGAGTTTTATGATTTTGCCGAGATTTTGTGTGTTTGGGGCACGTACTGGGTGACATAGATGTCACTCACGCGTACTTATTTGGTTTTCAGGTGCTGACCGCATGTAGCCGAGTTCTGGTGCAGGAGTTGGAGCTTCTAACCGCACATTGTGATCCTGAAGATGAGCCTTAGTTACAGTTATTTAATGCGTCTGTAATTAGTGTAATTATGCTTGATATTGTGTTTTGGTAGCGTGCCTGGGATCGGGGCGTTACATCAGATCCATAAATGCAGTCAAAGCATTGGTCAAGCCGAAAGGCATGACCGTGAACTCGTAATGCCCGTACTGCGTCCAAAAAGCAATCTTCTGAACATCTAAGTCTTATATCCTCAATTGGTGATACCCTAACCTCAGATCAATCTACGAGAACACAGATGCAGACTGCAACTTTCCAAATTGGTCATCAATGTGAGGCAAGGGATACTTGTTCTTCACCGTGATCTAGTTCAGCATTCGATAATCTATACACAACCAAAGCAAACTATCTTTCTTACGGACGAACAAGATAGATGCTCTCCACAGCACCCTTGTCCAGCAACTCCTAAAATTTAGTCTTGAGTTCTCACAACTCCACTCGCATCATGCGATAGGAAGGCTTCGACACAGCACCAAAACCAAGGATCATATCGATCGAGAACTCTACTTCCCTGTGAGGTGGCATACTAGGCAAATCATCAGGGAAACGTTAAGATATTCACACACTATAGAGATGTTGTGAACACCCAACTCAGGAGAGGTGGAGTTAATTAGACTAGCTAGATACCCCACACAACCCCTGACCAAAGACTTATATGCATTCATAGCTGAAATGACAAGCTTAGGCTCACCCTGATACCCACCTTGCACAAAGAAAGACCCATCCTCAGGAGACCTAAAATAAACTCTCCTCTGAGCATAGTCGATCGAAGCGGATTGTTGTGTCAACCAATCCATGCCTAGTATCACATCAAACTCCCGCATGCCCATTACGATCAGGCTGGCATCGAACTCTCTGTCGTTTTGCGTCAAGTCGACAACCGTAGATACGTCCATGCCAAATTGTGCTCCCCTAGCAGCATTGCCACGTTTAGATGAAAGGCCTGTCTAACTGGTTTCTCTCCCAACTCCACCACGAAAGACTTAGAGACAAAGAAGAAGGAACTCCCTGAGTCAAACAACACTTTGGTCATCTGGTCAGCCACAATGAAAGAACCTGATGGCCAAGAAAAACAACAACACCATCACATCCATACAATCAGGTAGATGTCCAGGTTACAAAGACATTACAACAATCATATAGGGTCACATAACTGACTAATCATCCTTACCCTCAACTATATCTTCCGAAGTCTCAGTGCCTAGAGCTGCAATGGTAAATACTCGTCCCCTAGTCGGCTACTGTGGCATGCTTCCTGCTTTTTTAGGTGATTCTGGGCAGGATCCCTCAACGTGCCCTGCCTTTTCGCAATTATAGCACACCACCGAGGCTAAAGGCTATCAAGGATGAGGATAATATGTAGCAATGTGGCCCGCCTGACCATAATTGAAGCATTAGTTCCCATCGAAAGTACTAGACCCTATCTGATTGAAGCCAACTCCGCTACTCCCAACGAAACTCTGCTGACCTACAGAGGAAACACTAGCCCTCCCCTTTTGCTTCTTCTCAGGGCTACCTGAATTACTAGCACTTAGAGGACTACAGAAAGAGAACAAGGAGGTAAAAGAAGACTTACCCCCTTCCCTTTGGGATGACTCTCCAGATACTTTTGATGCTCTACTTCGAAGTGATAAACCATCCCAACCATGTCCTCCATAGTCTGACACCAATAGCCCAGCACTTTCACCCTCAGCCCTGGGTTTTAGCCATCCAGAAACTCTACGCCCACTCCTCCTTAGACTCATAGGTAGGAGCGAAACATTCCAGCCGGGTGAACTCAGTCTCATCTCGAGCACCGACATCGTGTCCTACTCAAGACTCTGAAAATCTCGGAGAAGATACTTTTCATATGAGCAGGGAAATACTTGTCATAGAAGGCCGCCTTGAAATCCTTCCACTAGGTGCTGATAGTGACTGAGTTTGGGAACTTCAACCGCTTCATAGACTTCCACCACCTATCTGCCTCACCATCTAGCAGATAAGTCGCTAGCCACACTCAATATTCCTCTAGACATGCCATGCTCTCCAACATTATCATCACCTTCTCTAGCTAGGCCTTGCTTTCCTCAGCACTAACCTAGCCCTTGAACGACGACAGATGAAGCTTCCTGAACTGGTTCATCCATGGGTCAACCAACTCGGGCCTCAAGCAGTCATCGGAGTGCACTACACTGCCACAACGTGCCACCCTGTGCAGGAGATGCGTCGTCTCACGATTCTCCAACCTAGAGAACCCTCACAAAGCCAACCCCTTTGGGAAGGCTGTCCTATCTCTCAGGACACTATCAGCTATGGGGCATGTGTCCCACCTGCACTAGCCACCACAAGATGCACTTCCCCACGGCGTCCTCCACTTGGTGCTCAGGAGGAAGTGTCATACCTCCACACCTGACAACACTCGAGCCTTAGTGCTCACAGCGATAGCAAGAGTATCATGCCTCCTCGTCATGCCACAAGACACCTCAATCCGTAGACCACAACCCTAGAATCGAGACGACAGTTAGGGAATCTCATACCTCCAAGATCTGATGACCCTCAGCCTCAGGTTTCTCGACCCTTGACCTCAACTAGGCAGATGCACCCGAGCACCCGAGAATGTCGTTACATTCCCTGGTCCTGACGACATGATCTCGCGATGTCTCGGTCTGCACAAAGAAAACCAAGAAAATCATTTTCCAAAACGGGCCAACCATCTCTTTTAAAAACCATTTTGAAACCATTTTATATCTTTGGATAACTCTTTCAAAACCTCAACGAAACCGCGCATCAGGTGTCCTACAAGACCACCACTGATGGCCCACGATCTCATATCAAATTGGTGAAACAAACCAATTCGGGAAGCCACTACATTCAAATGCATTTTACTAGAAAACCAAACACGTGCATGTGTCCCGTGTGTCTAGTCTGCGCCCCAGGCATTTTGTCTGAATGCAAACAAAGCCTAGATCATGGGCCAAAAGTGCTGCCGGACCCATGCATGTGGTCCGCGCAATCGGCCAATGCCCTTAGTTTTTTGTCAGAATTCAGACTGCTTGAGATAGGGGACCTAAAATTCGCCTAAAGTGGGAACTAAAGGCAAGCCTACCAAACAAGTACCAAAAATTGCGAGTAAAACATATGGGGTAGACCCTCGAGTCTACTCTGAATGCACACAAACAAAACCAAAATCCGTTCATCACACATCAAGATATAAATTCGCAACCATTGAGGGGTCAAAAAGGACCCAAACCACAACAACCACCATAAAAGCCATAAATGCCACAATAAATCGCCATAAATTCCAAAACATTAAATTTAGCCTAGATTAAATGCATCTTAGGCATTTCTACCATTTTACATGATTTCTACTCATTGGATTGGAGGTGTGTACTTGAAATGAGCTCTCCGGTGACCCAACTTGCTCTCCAGCCAACCATCGACCACCATTGGCGTGCACGACCACCACAGGAGCCTCCTCGACCTCTAGAGCTCCAGCCACATCGTCGTCGAACAACACGACCACCTCTGCCTCTCTCTCTCTCTCACACTGGCGCATCAAATAGAGGAGGAAGAAGGAGGTAGGGGAGGTGGGCAACGTGAGGGGGTGGGGAAAAAGGGGAAAAGGAAAGTGGGGCAGGAGTGGGGAGAGGTGGAGGGGAGGAGTGCACCTGAGGGAGGAGGTGGGGAAGGAAAAAGGAGAGGGGAGAAAGGTAGGGAATTGGAGGAGGGTGAGGTGTGGGGGAAGCTTCCAGCAGCAACCTTTATACGCATACGAAGGAATAGTTACGCGCATGCAAAACCATGACCCATACATGCACACTTGCATGCCCCCAACTAACCACCAGCCACACTCGCACAGCTCACCCGCTAGCTCCAAAGCACGAGCTAGAAGGTAGGCACACCAACAGGCCCCCAAATGCGAGCCCCACACGGACCAACACACAGGCCTACAAAGCATAATGCCATAATGCACAGTGCCAACCACGTGGGGACAAGCACAGGAACATATAACTAGAAGCCGATCCACGAGGCTCAAGCCTAAAATCACAAAACACACAAATGGGCCTTGGAATAGTAATACCTGTTTAGAGATAAATTCATTAGAAAATATAAATAATTACAAGATGAATTTAAGGATGTTACAAGATATGTCTTAAGGAAATGTCGGAGTACTCTTGATGTTAACATACATGGAGGTTCTGATTTCAAATGGAAAACAAGCTAATATAAGGAGAAAGAGCATGATGAAGTGCAATAGGAGCTTCTAAAGAAAGAAGAGGAGGTCATTGGTTTGTAAAATAAGAAAAATGTGTTATAGTATTGTCCACCAAAAAGATCTCTTTGATAAAACATTGGTAGCATTTTGCCTTTTAGTTGAAAAAAAAGACATTTGTATCAAACATGTGTTCTTAAATGATTGGTACTTATGTTTATGTCAATTTATAAGATTTGAATTAGCTCTATATTTATATTTGAGACATTATGTAATGCAATTAGTTCTCAAGTAATCTTTGTTATTGCAATCATCTAATATAGTTACCTAGTTGATTGTCACTATAATATGTAATTATCGATGCTACAAATAAAAAAATGTTAGTAATAGTCAATATAGTAACAAAGTATGTAGCTAATAGGTGTTGGTAAATAAATAATATAGTGATAGTTTATATAGTTAATTGTCACTATAACATATAATTCGTGATAAAAAAAATAAAAATATGTCAGTAAATTTTGATCTTTAGTGACATTTATATCTCTTTAGCTGTCAGTAAAATCACTTTTTTGGGATAATTACGATAGTGACTGTCAGTAAATCAAACATGTATAGCAACAATAAAAGCGTTATAATAAATAACTTTTACTGACAGTCACAAAAAAGTATCACAGTACCGTTTAGTGATAGGACTTTAATGGATGGTTAGTCAACTATTAGGTGACCATCACTATATCTAAATTGACGATTTTATACACTTTTACTAACAACCAGGGCCGTCAATAAAAAACTGTTTTCTTGTAGTGATGAATAGTAACTATGAATAGTAATAGTGAATTTTGGATTTTTGTATCTTGAATTACAGGTGATAGATTCTTGCGATTTTTGTCCAAATGGAACATCATCTCAAGATCTTCAATTTGGTAGATTATTTGTGATTCTTGGATGTCTATGATGAGAGAAATCTTAGTTTAAAGCTCGCACATGTACTATAGTATGAATAGTGGCTACGGTTTTTGTACATTGATTTCATGAGCTACGGTTATCAGATTTTGATAATTTTTTTCTCAAATGGAAGATCATCTCTAGATCTTCAATTTGATATATTATTTGTGATTTTTGAATGTCTGTGGTGGGAGAAATCTTAGTTTAAATTTCATTGATGAACTATAGCATGAATAGTGACTGTGGACTTTTATCTTTGATTTCTCAAATTACGGTTATTGGATTTTGATGATTTCTGTCCCAAATAGAAGACTATCTCGAGATCTCCAATTTGGCATATTATTTACAATTTTTTTATGCCCGTGGTGGGAGAAATATTGATTTTAAAGCTTACAGATATACTGTAACATGAATAGTGGCTGTGGATTTTGAAATATGATTTCTTGAACTACGCTTATCAGATATTGATGATTTTTATTCCAAATTATAGAGCTCATCGAGATTTTCAATTTAGTATATTGTTTATCATTTTTGGATGAAGAATAGATTTTTAATATCAAAAATTTAAATGTGAACCATAATCTGTGTTTGTCGTGGGGAGGAAGAAGTTGAACTGTGTCTAGGCATTTTGCATTTTCACCCTTCAAATTTTTGAGATTTGTGCTTTCATCCTTAGCTTTATTGGAAAATTATATTTTAATCTCTGAATTTTATGTTTAATTACTTTTTAGTTCCTAAGTTCAATAGAATTTATGTCACCCCCCAAATTTCCATAATAATTGAAAATAAATTAAATTATAGGAAATTAAAAGCTAAACAGAGAATATTAACTACCAAGAACCTGTGTGTGCGGCTACGAGACTTTGGACTATATGTACTATGCTAAAACTCAACTGCATGTCTACACCTGCAAAGCAAACACAACATAGAACAAGCGTGAGTGATTGAAGTCACCTAGCACGCACTCCACAAAAACAATGGAAAACCAAAACTATATTAATTTTCCTTTTCAATTCATTTCGCAATCATTTTCTCTAAAATCCCACTAACTAGGCCCACATCAGCCAAAACAACAACCAGGGCTCTACCAACCTAAAACCACAAACGAGGCCCTTATGACCAAAACCACACATAGTGAGTCGGGATGCTTGGCGCCAGGCAACCAACTTTGGCCACAAGCAGTCCACTGAGAAGCGACCACGACGTCTGCACTGTCACGGTGAAGTCACCTTATGCAGGAGCTATCACCGTCTCGTGATCCTCCCACTTGGAAAACCCTCACAAAGTCAACCCCTCCCTGGGAAGGCAGTCCTATCTCTCGGGACGCTACCAACTATGGGGCACATGTCCCACCTGCACTGGCCACCATAGGGTATGCATCCCCATGGCGTCCTCCACACGGTGCCCAGGAAGGACCGTCATAGCTCCACACCTGACAACACCCGAACCTTAATGCTCACAGTGATAGTAGGTGCATCATACCTTCCCATCATGGCACAAGACATCTCAACCCATAGACCACATCATACCTCCCCGTCATGCCACAAGACACCTCAATCCGCGGATCACAACTTTAGCCTTGATACGATAGTTAGGTAGTTTTATACCTCCAAGACCCGACGGCACTCAGTCTTAGGTATCTCGATGTTCGACCTCAACTAGGGCGACACGCCAAACCACCCGAGAATGTCGTCACATTCCCTGGTCCCGACGACATGGTCCCACGATGTCTCGGCCCGCACATAGAAAACCAGAAAATCATTTTCCAAAGCGGGCCAACTCATCTCTTTTAAAAACCATTTTCCAAAACTATTTTATATATTTGAAAACTCTTTCAAAACCTCGGCAAAATGGCACATCAGGTGTCCCATGGGACCACCACTGATGGCCCACAATCCCATCTCAAATGGGTAAAATAAACCAATCCGAGAAACCTATAGAAAAACACACTTTATAAAAAAGTTGGGTCATAATTCGGCATGTCGAAATTGGTTTGGTATGCTGAAATTTCCTAGATTGGAAGACCAGAGAGATTCGACAGACCGAATCGACCAGAGGACCAAAACTGATAGAGAATCGACATTCCAAAAAGATTTGGTATACCGAAAATCACTAATTCGGTATGTCGTTTCGACTTCGGTATGCAGATTTCTGCGATTCTAGAAAACGGCCCAAAACTTAAGCCTTCGAAATTGCTCAAAATGGGACCTTGGGGCGGACCCCCAAAACAAGTACCAAAAATCACACATAAAACATAAGATGTAGACTCTTGAGTCTACTCCAAATCTATAGAAACAAAACCAAAATCCATCCATCACACAGCAAGATAAAAATTCATAAAAGCAGAGGGGTCAAAAGGATCCAAACCACAACTACCGTCATAAAACGGCATAAATAATACCATAAATTCTCATAAAATGATAATAAATTCTAGGAATGTAAATTTACCTAGATTTCATACATTCTATCATTTTCTACCAATTTCATGCTTTCTACACATTGTTTTGGGGGTGCATACTTGAAACGAGCTCTCTAACGATCCAACTTTGATCTCTAGCCAACTCCAACGACTCCACCTGTCCTCGGCTGCACCACGACCACAAGGACACCTCACTGAAGCTCAACACATCACCACGAGTCACCATACACCACCACCGACCCTCGAGCACATTGAACAGAGCAACAGGGGAGGAAGAAGAATGAGGGAAGAGAGGGAGAGTGAGGTGGAGGGGTCAGTGGAGGGGAAGAGATGGGAAGGAAGGGAGAGGGGAAGTGGCGTGCTCGGGAAAGGAAATGGCAGAGGAGAAGTGTGGAAAGAAGGTCGTCAATCGTGACTTAAATACACGTTGATGGTGGTAGCTACAAGCATGCATGCACAGTGCAACTATCGGCCTCTTGCAGGAGCCAACAACCCACCGCACCAATCACTCTCACCAACTGGCCCACAAACACGGCCCCACACCCGAGCCCACAAGCACTGTGTCACAATGCATAGTGCCAACCACGCACGGGGACACGCAAACAGAAGCCGACCCACAAGGCCCATGTCCAAAATCACAAAATGACACAGATAGGTCTCAGAACAGTAACACCCGTCTAGGAATAAATTCATTAAAAATATAAATAATTACAAAATGAATTTACAGGTGTTACAATTTACTATTTGGTTCCTGACTTTGTAGAAATTACTTTACAGTTCCAACATTTAGAATTGGTTACTTTTTGGTCCCCATCTTTTGAGATCATTACCTTTCAATCCCTAACTTTTGGATTTGGTTACTATTTAGTCCCTATCCTTTGAGATAGTTACTTTTTAGTTCCCAACTTTTGGATTTAGTTACTTTTAGTCCTTAGCTTTTGAATAATTTACTTTTTAGATATTAGATTTTGGGTAAATTACATTTAAGCTCTTAGGAACTTATTCTTAATGATTTTTGATATGTCATATTATCTTTGTAGGAAACCATGGCATAATAATAATTAGGATAATCATTAGAATGGTTTAGTGAATGTTTAAGAGGAACTAGCAAGACTACCTTTAGTCGGTAAATGAATTAAAAAGACTATATGACCTAGAATAACTAAGTTCTCTCCTTAATGGTTTAGATGGAATCTAGGGTTAATATTTGGCCCAAGGATTAGATGTTGAGTTATTTTTTTGATGTGGTGCACTGAATTGGGAATTCAGTGGCACTGATTAGCTATAGGTTGTAGTGGTGTCTGGTCCCATAAGTTAAATGGACTTCAAGATCATTGTTTGGTCTCTGTGTAGTCCTTTTGGGCGAGTTTTATACCTAGCAGGTGTTGTCGTTATTTTTGGGGTTTTTTTGCAATTTCCAAATAGTTTTCAAAAGATTTTGAAAAGACATGGATGATTTAAAAAGTGTTTTCAATGGATTTTGAAAAGGAGATATATGGGTTTCGATGGTGTTTCTCCGTACTGTATTTTGTGGTGGTTTAGAGATGATTTTCGATATGTTTTCGAAAATGGTTTCCAAAAGAATATGGAAATGAAATGCAAAGCTTTGCAAAGATTTTGGAAAGAGTTTTTTGTAGTTTTCTGTTTGCGGTGGACCAAGAGACTAGAGGGTTGTGTTGTTAGGAGTAGAGGATGTTGGCCGCATTCCTAGTTGGTCGAGCACTTCGACTCGGTTGAGGTTTTGAGACCAAGAGGCTGATACAAGTGTTATGACAAATTTTGGAGGTATGATACTCTTTGATTGTTATTCGTGAGGTTGAGGCTGAGGTTGAGGTTGAGGTCTGTAGATCAAGGTGTTGACTAGACTTGAAGGTATGACACTCTGTTTGCTCTAAATGCTGAAGACCTTGGGTACTGACTTTACATAGTGTTATCGTCACAGCAGACCCAAGGGGTATGAGACCTTTGTGTAGCTAGACGTGATGCCATAGTTGGTACTGGTACTAGGACTGGTAGGTGTCGATTGAGCCTAGGGGTGAGGAGCCTCTGGTCATTCGGGGCACTGAGACTAAGACTAGGAAGCTGAGAGAGGGCGTACGTTGTGGTATGGTCCTTAGAAAGAATGACTTTCTCAAGGAGGGATAGCATAGTGAGGCCTCCTATATATAGGTGGGATGTCAGGACAGGTAGACCACCCCACAGGGTGGTTTGTCCGTGGCAATGTAGACATCGTTGATTACACTTCGATGGACTGCTTGTGGGTTACTGTCTGTTGCTTGTCGTCGGGTAACATGACATAGTGTTGAGGGTCCTGTCGAGGAGATAAGGACATTGAGACGGACAGGCTATGGTTGTCTGTGGCAATGTAGTTGGGACCAAAGTGAGAGTCTCTAGCGATTGTTTGTGGCCAATGCTTATTTGTGTTTGTACCTGTGCATGGGTTTGAAGTTTTTGAAATATGATTTTTATGTGGTTTTGGAGAAGAGGCTCCATGTTTGATATGGCTTTAGTAGTGTGAGTGGTTTTTGACTTGATTTGGCAATAATAGCCATTTCAAGTGTATATCACTACAAGAAAACCCTTATTTGCTGACACTTAATGTGAAATGATTGTTGGTATAGGTAATCATTAGTGACGGTGAAAATCAACCGTCCCTATAAATTAGATATTGTGATAGTTAATTTTAAACTATTATTATAAATTAAAATTATTGACGACAACAACAATAATTATCACAAAAAATTAGTTATAGTGGCTGTGACCGTGCCCGACCCGGAGGGAAGAGGGGTGGGGAGGAGACCACAGCCATGCCGAGACGGCGAAGACGCAAGGATAAAAGAAATGAAAAGGGAGTCGCCACCTAGTCTTTAAAGGGAAAGACGAGGAAAACCACAAAAGGATGAATGCATGGGATGCGAATGGAAAGGCTGGATGTCTGCTAACCAGAGGATGGGTAAGGATTCCTATTACACACAATGAAGGTGTTAGGCACCCTCGTACGCCCGAGAAACTCGGTCTTTCTAGTCCAAATGCTTACTAAAGGTTTGATGAATGTTTGCTAAACTAGGATCATGCTCTAATCATGCTAATGTGTATGGATGTGACAAGACTAAATGAATGTG
>JAMKQA010040321.1:0-13225 GCA_024699735.1 Posidonia australis
AACGTATCCTATGTTGCTTCCAGACCTGTTCAGGCCTCAAGATCAATTTCGCAAAATCCTCCTTAACTGGTATTCAGGTGGGGCAGGAGGCCACGGATTATGCCTGATCTCTTCTTGGGTGTAAATCAGCTATGTTACCCATCTCTTACTTAGGACTCCCTTTCCATTTCGGGAGAAATACAAGACAGGACTGGTCTCCTGTCCTGGAAAGACTGTCATCTAAGTTGGCCCATTGGAAAACCAAATTTCTTTCTTTAGGTGGCAGGCTCACCTTGATTAACTCGGTCCTGACGGCTATTCCTACCTACTTCATGTCTATTTTGCATATGCCAAAGCAAATCCAAAAAGATATTGATAAACTCAGATTCCACTTCCTTTGGAAGTCAGACCCTGCTGCTGGGCATGGCGCTCACCTTGTGAGTCAAGGTGTAATTTCTAGAGCACAAAAACATAATGGTTGGGCCATTCTTAATCTTCAAAACTTCAACCTTGCCCTAAAATCAAAATTGGTTTGGCAATTGCTTAATAGGGACTCTTAGGCTATTTGGACTGAGCTCATTAAGGTTAGATATATGAAACTGGAGATAGGGGCCATCCTTAACTCCTCCTCCTCCTCCTCCCACTGCTCTCCTCTGTGGAATATCCTGAAACCACCTTTCCCATTGTTAATTGCTTCTCCTCCTGCCGATTGGGTGATGGGAAGGAGACTCTGTTCTGGGAACAAACTTGGTGGGAGGGTCATAAATTGAAATATTTGTTTCCTTTACTCTTTTCTATCTGCAGAAGGAAAAAAGCTTCAGTTTTTTAAAGTGATACAAGTTTTCAATACAGATATTAGCCAATTATTTCCCTTCAACTCCACCAACGCAGGAGACCTAGATGCTTTACAAACACAACTTGATTCTCTGTCTGATATTTTGCTTTCTATTTCTTTGGAGGCAAACAGCGACTGCCTTAGTTGGTCCCCCTCCAGTTCTTCTTCTTTCTCTGTGAAATCCTGCTACTCCATTCTGAATGATGGTGGGATTCGTTCTGCTTTTTTTAAGCAGATCTGGAAAACTTCTGCCCCTCTTAAAATAAGGATTTTTTCATGGCTTGTATTGCATAATAAAAATTTGACTAAGGAAAATCTCCTTAAGAGATGATGAATTGGTTCTTCTGCTTGTATTTTTTGCAATTTCAATTTGGAATCTAACAAACATCTTTTCTTGTTTTGTGATTTCGTTTCTAAGATATGGAAATTCTTTCTTTCTCAAAGGCTTTATCCTGGATATGATTGCCTGGAGGATCTTTATGCACATAAACCTGCTCTTAATTACCCATTGTCAAGTTTCAACTGGTTCTTCATCATTCAGGCCATTCTTTGGGTTACCTGGAAAGAGAGGAATGCCAGGATTTTTCGGAACATTTCTAAACCAGTGTTTATTTCTATTTCTGATATTATTGGACTAATGGAGTTCTGGTTAGAATCTCTTCTTCCAAGTATTGACAAGGAGGACTTGAGGAGCTCTGTCGCTTCAATGAAGGCTGCTTGGGCAGAATCCTTTCTTGCCTCTGCTGAAGCTCCTCCCTCCGTCGACTCCAACACTCCCTCTGTCGCTGCTGCCCCGTCTGATGATATTATGCAGCAGTAGACTCGTCCTTTGTTTCCCTTCTTCTTTTTTCGCTTTTACATTGTCAGTATTGGCATTTGTAATATTGGCATGAACATTGGCTAAATTTTCGCTTTTACATTGCCAATCTTAGCATTTGTAATATTGGCATGAACATTGTCTAAATTTTGTTATTTATTTTTGACCACTGGCTCACATCGTGGCTAATATATATCACTAATTCTTACCATGGCCAAAAAAAAAAAACCCTTTCCTATTAAAAAAAACAAATAATAAAAAATCCATGGGACGAAAACTGCGGAGTCTACGAAGAGAGGTGACTTTTGAGTACTACTACTGCGTAGCAGAAGGGTAAAATCGAGGAAACACCACGACGATTCTTTCTTCCGTTCACGACCTTTTTCTTTCCTTGTCCTTATTTTAGTATATTATCATTATTCACGAGAGAAGACCTCCTCGGATGGAAAATGCGACCCGTCAGCTACAGTGCTGTCAACTGCGCCTTCATTTCCCTGCGGTAGGTCCGATGGGGTCCACCACCATCAAGGTGGACAGATCCCTTTCGCGTAGGGTTTTGTTTCTCTTCTACTCAGCCTCCTCCCTCGAGGAAAGGAGAGGAAGAAGGGAAGGTCGATGGATTCGAAGACGTGGCTGATCCCAGCGCCGCAGTACAGGGCGGTGGAGACGAGCTGGGACACCGACGAGGACGCGCCGGGGCTGCGGTGCAGCCACACGCTCACAGCCGTCGCCGCCACCAAGTCGCAGGGCCCACGCCTCATCCTCTTCGGCGGCGCCACGGCGATCGAGGGCGGCGCTTCCTCCCTGGCCCCCGGCATCAGTAACCACACTATATGAAACTCTGTTCCTTCTCTTGCGGAGGAATTGGTGTGTTGTTTTTGAGGTTTGTAACAGTGACAAAGGTGCTTCGGTTTCGCGCAGGGTTGGCGGGAGTGACGAATTCGGTGCACTCCTATGATGTGCTCACTAGGAAATGGACCAGGTAGGCTTTCTCGTGTGTAAAGATACGGTCTTTTTGTGCTATATGTGTAAAAAAAACGGTATTTTTGGTTTAGGTTGCAACCCGCAGGGGAGCCGCCTTCTCCTAGAGCTGCACATGCAGCTGCCGCTGTTGGCACCATGGTTGTTTTCCAGGTGAACAGAATTGAAGGAGCCAACTGAAAAGACCTTTTCACATATTTGTCGAATTTGGATGCTTCCTTTTTTCTCTCTCTGTATAGTGGGTGTTCAAAACTTGGTGATCTCGTCTTGCTAGGGTGGCATAGGTCCTGCCGGGCACTCCACCGATGATCTTTATGTGCTTGACCTGACTAATGATAGATTCAAGTGGCACAGGTTAGTGATCTCAGTTGCTCATTCTGGTTAATTTTCAGGTATTATTATTGGGAAAGATTTTGTCGAATAATGCTTTCTTTCTCCAATTGAATTCTATGAAAATGTGTTCATATGTTTTGCGTGGTCAATTGTAGAGTAGTGGTACAAGGGGCAGGTCCAGGGCCTCGCTATGGGCATGCTATGGACTTGCTAGCTCAGCGTTATCTTGTTACAGTTAGTGGCAATGATGGTAAGTGACATTTTTTTTTCTTATGTATGCACTGCATTTATTGGATACAGTACCTAGGAATTTTTTTTTATGAAAAAAGGTCAAAGCCTAAGGAGAATGTACACTCCAAATTTTTTTTTGACGACGTCAGTTCCTGGAATCTAGCTTCTGCATGAAATTGGCTTCCAAAGAACATGGTGACTTGTCTAAGTTGGCTTTTGAAACAACTTTCAGAATGGAAGTTTCCAACGTAATCCAGCTTTTCATAAAAAGATCAGTTCCTGCAATCTACTTTCTGCATGAAATTAGCTTCCAATGGTGCTAATTTGAATAGCATTTGGAGGAGCACACGATCTTAAATGCCAATAAGCAGTTCCAAACACTAATCTATGGAACTAGGTCAATGACCTATCCAGGAGTTATCAACACTCAATGACCTACGTTATGGTAAACAAGAAATATTTATTTGACACCAAAGTAACCAGCTACTTTGCTGTCTTTCTTATATGGATAAGATACCATATATATTTCACAATAGAAGAGCAAAGGGATAACCATGAACCATCGTGGTGCTGGAAATGTTGTTAAAGCTATCAATAATAACCTTGGGGTCACCTCTCAAGTGTCAACAATCATATCCTTACACCTGCACAAGCTGTTATCTGCAGTTTTTCCTTGCTGCCATGGTCTAACATTTGCCAATTCTTACTCTAAAAGCACACATGTCGAGCACCTTGTAGTTATAATTCCTCAAGGAACCTTCATCACTAGCTTCCATAATGCACACCATTTGACACACTTGTTGATGATTGAAAATTTATCGACCACACGGAAACTTCCGTTGCAGTAGTACACCTCCACAGGTGGATACAACACCAACCATAAACTATGTCACATGAGGCAACTGTCTTGTATATCTCTTGCTAAGTAACAAAGTCATCAAGGCACAAGGCTTCAAAGCTATCTGATCTGAGAGGTGAGACACTCACCCAATTGAAGTGAGGTGATTAATTACAAAGTACAATGAAAAATGCAATGTATATAAATAAACAGCTAAACATCTGAAAATATCTTTGTGATTGTTAAACAAAATTTATGATCATTAACCTTTAAAGATCATTGTTCTATGATTAAATGATTGAAAATAGTGAAAAACCAGTGATATACTTTGTGAATGACCTCATGTTTTCATTCTCCTTATTATGCCTTGAGCAGGACTCAAATCTCCATGCTCTTTAGCATGTGATTTTGACTCTCGCATGTCTAGCGTTTCATCATCAACGCATCTTACAAGCTCCAGTTCTTTTTTTTTCTGGTAGACTAAACGAAGTGTTGGTGTATTATGCTCCATTCTGTGATATCTTAAGCCAGGGGAAAAACTTCTCCTGGTTTGCAAAAGAGATCTTGGAACTACTGTGTAAAAGCAGCCTTTATATGACCTACCAACACGTGTTAAAGCACTTAACTGTAGCTCACTAGAGTAGTAACTTCATTTTCTCGATCCCATCTCGGTTTTCCACTATTGTGGTATGGGCAAAACCAAGTCTTGGGGTACCATATTGTCCCATCTTAAAACTTTTGATGTCTTCTAATCACTATAATTTCAGAGATCATGAGGCAATGTAGGGTCATTGACGTGCCTTATATGAGTGCAGAGTGCCATAGGTGGCTCACCCACTTACATTGGTGTAGGGGTTATCCTCATACAATACTTAGCACATACAATTCCTGGTGGTTAACTTGGATCTTATATGGTTCTTCCATGGTCCGAGCTGAAATTAGATAACTTAGTTCGCAACAGGGTTTGTGAATCTAATGTCCAATAGCAACCTAAGCATGGTCTTTCAATCTAGTCGAAACTTCTAAGCCACAAGTTACTAAATAGTAGATTCGCTTATATATCCACCTAAGTATGAGATTAAACCAAATTTGGGGTATGACATCATTCTGCACTCAAAATTTTAACCCCCTTGTTTGGTCAAATAACTACCTTAACCAGGATTACAAGGCAATGAAGGACGATGTAGGTGACTCATAGCCTCACATTGGTGTAGCCCTTAGGGAGTACAATTCTTAGCTCCTACACTTTCGACTGAATAACTACTATGCTACCATGCTTGGAGCCAAACATACATGACATTATTGGCTTCACAATAAGACTTGTTAATCCACTCTTCTATAGCTAACTTGTTAGATATGGCTCCCATAAATCTTCCATTGACCATCAGTTACAAGGCTGGCTGGACGTTACAAAGCTGGCCTTTACTTGGCATCTTTGGGTTGGATGTTACGTAACGTCTGGAATTAGTGAGGGGGGGTAATTGTGTGATTAAATTGCCTTCTTTATTTGGTTTGCCATTTTGACACTATAAATTTGGGGGGTTGGATAGTGCAAGGGGCAGGTCCTTTTTTGTTTACTCCCATTTATGTAAGCTCTATTGAGTATAGTGAAATACGACCTCCTCTCCCCACCTGTGGACTAGCCTATATGGTGAACCACGTAAATCCGGTGTTATTTGTGTGTGATTGTTGTTTTTGATTCTCTTCTTCTCCTCTTTGCTTAGCAAACTGGTATTAGAGTTAGGTTGTTGGGATCAATTGTTTTTGTAAGGAGAGAACATCCATTATCCGAAGAAAAGGAGATCTTTCGCATTGTTCATAGCTTTACTAAGGGGTCGAGCTTTTGTCCGCTGCATTTGGAACTAATTTCAGTTGCTGAAATTATTTCACTCTTGTCAATCTCCATTGGAATCTTCAGATAAGTTTGTTGAAGGCCTGTTTGCATCTCTTTTAAGCTATTTTCAACATTTTTTGGGGTTTTTTTCGTTGCTGTTTTCTTTTTCTCAGTAGTTATTATGACTTCACATACTGTGAAGATTGATAAATTCACTGGAAAAGGAAGTTTCAGTCTTTGGCAGATAAAAAGGCGTGCCTTGCTAAAACAACAAGGCATTTGGACTGCATTTGAAAATCCTAAACCTTCAAATGTTGAAGAGGCGGATCTTAAATCTCATGGTGAAAAGGCACATTCAACAATTCTGTTGTGCTTGGCAGACGAAGTCATTGTAGAAGTCGCAGATGAAAAAACTACTGTGGGGTTATGGTTAAAACTTGAGAGTTTATATATGACCAAGTCATTAACAAATAAGTTGCTTCTAAAGCAACGATTATTCTCACTTCGCATGAAAGAAGGTATGTCTCTTAAAGGTCATCTAGACCAATTGAATACCTTATTTATGGATTTGAGAAATATTGATGTAAGAGTTGAAGATGAAGATGCTGCTCTCTTGTTATTAGTTTCACTCCCACCCTCCTATGAGAACTTAGTCCAAGCATTTGTGGTTGGAAAAGAATCCGTCACCTTAGAAGAAGTTTGCTCAAGCCTCCATACACGTGAGCTTCGTCATTTGGCTGCAAACATTGGTGGTGATAGTGCTTCCAGACTTGCAGCAGCAAGTTCCAACCAACAACATAAAAATCAGTTTGATAAAAGGAAGAAGGGGAAAGGAAAATCAAGTAACAAATATCCTAATCCTAAGGATGTTTGTAACTATTGCAAGGAATCCGGCCATTGGAAGAAAAATTGCCCCAAATTGAAGACCAAGTCCCACTCGGCTGCTGTAGCTCAAGGAGAAACCTCTTTTGAAGATATTGCATTTACTGTTTCAACCAGTTTATGTGCAACTCAGGAGTGGATCTTGGATTCTGGTGCCTCCCACCAAATGTCTCCTAGAAGGGATTGGTTTGACACCTATGAAGAAGTTGATGGAGTCTCCGACGTCTCCTTAGCTAACAATCAGGTATGTAAAATGGTTGGAATTGGGTCTATTAAGATCCGTATGTTTGACGGGGTGATTAGAAGACTTGAAGGAGTTTGGCACGTCCCACAGTTGGGAAAAAATTTGATATTTTAGATGGCCTTAGACAATAAAGGCTATAAATATGTTGGAGGAGATGGAATCCTGAAGGTAACAAAGGGGACATTAGTTGTAATGAAAGGTGCTAAGAATGGTCCATTGTATATCTTGCAAGGCTCTACTGTTTCGAGGACAGTTGCTGTTGCTACCCCAAATGACCAACCAAATCAATCAATTCTATGGAATATGAGGCTTAATCACTTGGGATTGAAGGGGATGATGCATCTTAGCAATCAAGACTTGTTAGAAGGCCACAAAGTCGTGGATTTTGGACTTTGTGAGCATTGTTTATATGGGAAAAAGAAACGCACCAGTTTTGGCAAAGGTACACACTCTACAAAGAAAATACTATAATATATTCATGCTGATTGTTGGGGTCCTTCCCAACAACCATCACTTGGTGGTTCTAGATATTTTCTGTCTATTATAGATGATTTTTCACGGATGTCTTGGATTTTCATTATGAAGCACAAGAGTGAATCATTCAAGTGCTTCAAACAATGAAATCATTGGTGGAAAATCAAACAGAAGAAAAGGTGACGTGCTTAAGAACAGATAATGATTTAGAATTCTGTTCACATGAATTTAATGAGTATTGTAGGAATTCTGGAATTTTGAGGCACAGGACCGTGAAGGATACTCCGCAGCAAAATGGTGTGGCCGAGCGTCTTAACCGCACCCTTCTTGAGAAAGCACGTTGCATGCTCTCTAATGTTGGTCTCTCTAAAGGTTTTTGGGCTGAGGCTGTTTCAACAGCCTTATTTTTGATCAATAGAAGTCCTTTTGCCATAGGAGACAAGGTGCCATATGAAATTTAGTCCAGAAAATCTGCAGATTACTCAAAATTGAAGATATTTGGTTGTTCAGCTTACTTTCATGTGAACAATGGAAAGCTTGATCCAAGGGCGATAAAGGGAGTGTTTGTTGGCTATGGTGAATGGGTAAAAGGCTATAGAATTTGGGATCCTACTAACCATAAAGTAATTCTTAGCAGGAATGTCACTTTTGATGAAAAGCCCATGTTCCACCAAATTAATGATGCTGATGTTCCTGAGAATTCCTCCCATGAGGTGGAGTTTGAAGCTTCTGTGCAGATGGAAGAGTCCTCCTCGTCTCCAACACTTCCTGATTCTCAACCAGGATCAGACGTTGCTACAACAGACGCTGAAACTCAGCCATTCCAGTTCAGATCTGTTGCGTTGGACAGACCAAGAAGGGAGGTGTGACGTCCAAACAAATATGGTTTTCAAAGCATGATAGCCTATGCGTTACATGCTGCTGAAAACATTGAAATAGAAGACCAAGAGCCTCTTACATATGCAGATGCAATCAATAGTTCAGATGTTATACAATGGACTGTAGCCATGGAAGAAGAAATGAGATCATTGGAGAAAAATCACACTTGGGACTTAGTTAAACCTCCGGAAAATAGGAAAATTGTTGGTTGCAAATGGATTTTCAAACGCAAGGCAGGAATACAAGAAGATCTTGGTGTGAGATACAAAGCATGCCTTGTAGCCAAAGGTTATAGTCAATGTGAAGGCATTGATTATAATGAAGTTTTTGCTCTAGTGGTGAGACACACTTCCATTCGAGTCCTCCTTGCAATTGTTGAAACTCAAAACCTTGAGTTGGAGCAACTTGATGTCAAAACAGCCTTTTTACATGGTGACTTCGAAGAAGAGATTTGGATGAACCAACCGGAAGGATTTGTAGATCCTAACAAACATGACTATGTTTGTCAACTTAGAAAATCCTTATATGGGTTAAAGCAATCTCCACGGCAATGGTACAAGAAGTTTGATAACTTCATCACCAAGGTTGGTTTTTATAGAAGTTTGCATGATTCATGTGTTTACATCAACAAACTTTTAGGTGGAGATTACATTTATCTTCTTCTATATGTGGATGACATCTTGATTGTAACTCAAGATCTTGCTAAAATTCAACGTCTAAAGCTGTTACTTAGTGTTGAATTTGATATGAAGAATCTTGGTGCAGCCAAAAAGATTCTTGGAATGGAGATTCATCGTGATAGAAACAATTAAAGATTATTTCTATCACAAAAGGGTTACTTTGAGAAGGTGTTGACTAAGTTTGGAATGGCAAATGCAAAAGCCATTTCTACGCCATATGACAGAAATCTTCATTTATCCGTTAATATGAGTCCTCAAACTGAAGCAAAACAAGCTGATATGGAGAGAGTTCCCTATTCTAATGCTGTTGGCAGCCTTATGTATTGTATGGTGTGTACGAGACCTGATCTTGCATATCCTATTAGCGTAGTCAGCCGGTTTATGAGCAATCCAGGTCGCAAGCATTGGCAGGCTGTAAGACGCATTTTCAGGTACTTAAAGGGCACTTCTAATGTTGGTTTAGTCTATGGTTCAGGAACTAGCTGCTTGGCTATTGGATATTCAGACGTAGATTTTGCAGCTGATGTTGATACTAGGAGATTTCTAACTGGTTATGTATTTACCGTTGGAGATTCCATTGTCAGTTGGAAGTGAATGTTACAACCAACTGTTTTACTCTCCACCATAGAAGTTTAATACATCGCCTTGACAAAAGCAGCTAAAGAGGGCATTTGGTTGAAAGGACTTATGGAAGACCTTGGTTGGCAACAAGAAAGAACCACTGTTTATTGTGATAGCATGTGCTATTTGTCTCACAAAAGATCAAGTGTTTCATGATCGAACGAAACACATTGATGTGAGATACCACTTCCTTCGTACAAAAAGAAGAATTGAAGTCCAGAAGATTAGATCTGAAGACAACCCAGTTGATATGTTTACAAAGGGCGTTACAGAAGGCAAGTTCAAGCATTGTCTTGACTTACTAAACGTTTACAGCTATTTGTTAAGCCCTTGAAAGGGCAGTGGGGAAGGTTTCAATCAAGGTGGAGCTTGGGTCAAGGTGGAGGATTTTCTGGAAGCCAAGGTGGAGATTTGTTAGATGTGGCTCCTATAAATCCTTCATTGACCATCAGTTACAAGGCTGACTGGACGTTACAAAGTTGGTCTTTACTTGGCATCTTTGGGCTAGACGTTACAGATGTAACGTCTGGAATTAGTGAGGGGGGTAATTGTGTGATTAAATTGCCTTCTTTATTTGGTTTGCCATTTGACACTATAAATTTGGGAGTTTGGACAGTGCAAGGGGCAGGTCCTTTTTTGTTTACTCTCATTTGTATAAGTTCTATTGAGTATAGTGAAACACCACCCCCTCTCCCTACCCGTGGACTAGCCTATATGGTGAACCACGTAAATCCGGTGTTATTTGTGTGTGATTGTTGTTTTTGATTCTCTCTTTCTCCTCTTTGCTTAACATAACTTAATATGATCATCAATGTGGTTAAAACACTTAAATTGTAGGTTACTATAATTGTATCTCACTTCCTTCTTGAATTCCTGGCACAAGACTTTGCCAAGTCAGAGGGTGTTATCTACAATCAAGCACCGACATATGACCCTGGAAGTGGCACTTATGTTTGCCATGTTGTTGACGATACAATATTGCTTCTCATTAGGTACCAGACTTTCAATAATTGCATATGTAGTCATGTAACAATGAATTTGTTCTTCACAACGAGTTCATGATAATAATGGCCAAGTTTGTTTATTTAAAATGTATCTTTCTGGTACAAGAGTGATGGTTTTTTTTCTAATTGATAACAATCTGCCAGAAAATTATTCATTTAAAATTATAAAGTAGAAAATATGCACGCTTTGACAAGAATTAATGTTTTCGAACATAGGAAAGAGAGTATTGGGTGATGCCTGGGCTCTGGATACAGCACAAAAACCATACCGGTGGCAGAAGCTAAATCCAGATGGAGATCGACCTTCTGCTAGAATGTGAGGTCTTACTTTCAGTTGTTTAACAAGAAGCAAATTCTTTTATAACTTTTATTGTTGCAATAATGTAACACTTAATGCCCTCGTGGTGTTTTCTACTGTATCTCTTAGGACGTCCCTTTTATCAATAAAGGAAGAATTCGATTGAAGTTAAAACCTATCACTGAAGCAGAACACAATCAAAAGGGTTTAGGTTCCAAGATGGAAGGAAAACTAAATGAAGCGAAAGGAAGTTTGTGTAAAATTATTGTGAAAGCCAATCCTAACTGCTTTATAGAAATCTAGAGTTTGTTTCTTTCTACAGTGCTATCAATCCAAGTAAGACACTTTGCTAGATTGCTGATCACTGTTTTAAAATTATGTTTAAGCTGCTATTGTTGAAATCTTTTTTTTGGTGTTTATGACCAACACAAGTTTAGTGGACTATGAGGAGATGGAAGTGAAGGTTTCCTCAATCATCCCTACACTACAATTCTCTTAATTCCAATGTTAGGGACTAACAATGGTAGGAATTGAGTAGACTTGGTAGGTGAGAATCAAAATATTTTTTAAAATCATTGTTAGGTGCTTTGTTTGATAGTTTAGATTTAGAAATTTTCTGATATAAGGCAAAAATTCAGGATGATCAGAGATTAACTTGCAGAAATTTCTTTTTATTTTTTTGCCTTTTCCTTCCATGGTCTAGTCCTGAAACAAAAGTAGTTATCTTTTCTTATATTGCTTCTAAGTGGTCAAGTTTTTTCCCCTTTAGTCTTATACAGTAGACCTGCAGACTGCAGCCTTCTTTCATTGTTTTAAATGCATATTACCATGAGTAATATATCCAATTAATTGGGTTGCAACATTCTGTTTTGATGCTTGATATCACATCAGTGCATTCCTAAGGCCATTTTCCCCAACTTCAGCAAGAGTCCTGGGTTTAGGACAGGCTCCCACCAAAAAGAATACTGTTTCATATATAATTTTGTCCACAATGTGATTATTGGGATCTGGGATGGTTGATTTCCTCTACCTACATGTAGGTCTCATGTCACTCTTTATTCATTTTCCGTAGTCTCAAATTTTTAGCCATGTGTTTTTTTGTTGTTAATCATGTAACTGTGGTGCTGTTTGGGGTATTGTACTCACAACCAGGTACCTTTCCTGGCTAACATCTGGTTAAATGTCAATCTGGTCTACTATCAAAAATCATATTTGTCAATCAGTGAGTTTTTAATTTCTCATGGTGTCCACTAGTTGTTTCTGAATGAACAATATCTCGTTTCTTGGTAGGTATGCAACAGCAAGTGCACGTTCAGATGGTATGCTTTTGCTTTGTGGAGGCAGAGATGCTTCTGGCACGGTATGTTACAATTTATTTCATGAAAATGCCATGACAGTTTGATGCGTATGTTGCCATGATGTTAGAATAAGAACCACCTTTTCAGAGATGGAATTGTTGCAAATGTATTACTTATGTTTAAAGCCAGGAAAATGTCATTTTATTTTGTGTTCTTGTAGAGGTTTGGGGTTTGTCCTATAATTAAAGTTTATAATTAAGTAATTTTATAACTCATATATGGAGAACATGTGTCTAGGTTGAGTTATTCTGAAGAAAAAACCTTTATGGTAGGCTATTTTGTTATCCATGCACAAGTTGGGTATATGCCCAGTTTTTTGGAATTCCAACTGGGACGTTGAACCATCCAAAAGTCAAAGTTTGTTTGAAGAGTTTATAATACCAGAAATCCATGGATATTCACCAAAATTGGAAATTTTGCATGAAATTTGATAAAATATATTACAATTTATGATCATAAGCACCCACACATACATAGGACTACATAAAGTTATATAAAGACTCTTTAGGCATGGATACTGTGACCGTGCCCGACCCGAGGGAGGGGGAAGGAGATCACAGCCATGTCAGGATGGCGAAGGCGTAAGGATAGGATAAAAGAAGAGGAAAAAGGAAAGGGGAGTCGACACCTAGTCTTTTAAGGGAAAGATGAGGAAAACCACAAAAGGATGAATGCATGGGATGCAGATGGGAAGGTTGGATGTCTGCTAACTAGAGGATGGGTAAGGATTCCTATTACGCACGAGGAAGGTATTAGGTACCCTCGTACGTCCAAGAAACTTGGTCTTTCTAGTCCAAATGTTTGCTAAAGGCTAGATGAATGTTTGCTAAACCTGGATTATGCTCTAATCATGCTAATATGTATGCCATGACAAGACTAAATGCAAAGATCGAGATGCATGCTCATGAATTGGGGCATAGGGGCAATTTGGTCATTT
>JAMKQA010040323.1:0-18873 GCA_024699735.1 Posidonia australis
TATATTCTTTAGTAATATCTTCTATCATATTTGATATAGCTTTACCAGTATGTGGATGATCAAAAACTTTAAAAGCAATTAATCTTTTTTGTAAATTTCATTCTATGTCTATCTAATGTGCAGTTAAACATAAATATGGAAATTATTTGGACCAGTTCAAACATCACATGTTAATGATATTTTACATAATAAACTAAAAAATATTCCAATTAAATCTTTTTTAAATTTCTTATAAATTATATTTCTTGTTGTATTTCTAGAAAAACTTTTAAACTGTGGATTTAAATAATTTTGCATGCATGATTCAAAATTTTTATTTTCAAAAAAAGAAAATGTTATTCCTTTCTTAACTTCTTCTATATTATATTTCCAATTAATTATATTACTAGATCCTACTTGTAATTTCGATTGTTTTAAATCTGTGTTGTCATCTTTATTATGTTTGAGTATACATTTTTGTAAATGTCTAGATATATGACCTACACCTCCTGTCCCACGACATATGTATGTGGTATTACAATAATTACAGTAACACCTAGTTTGATTTATAGGTCTATTGTAACATGCTCTCAAACCCAAGAACTTTGTTTCTTAGGTTTTTTTAGTGACTGTAGACTGTGTAGTCTGTGTTATAGTAGCCTGAGGTTGATCTGACTCCATACTAGGGATATAGTCATGGCTACCAACATTACCAATATTTTCCATTTTAATATAAAAAATGATTATAAAATAATAAAACCCTTAACCCACAAAAACAAAACCCAAAAATGGAGGGATTAGAAGTAAAGAATTTGGAGGGATTAGAAGTAGAGAAATTTTGATGTTGTTGGCTTAACTGGTGTCGCGTGGAGACTGGGGAGTAGAAGACGGGGTAGAATCCAAAGCCAAACAACGAAATCTTCATTTGAAAGTTGGGAGAAAGTTGTAGTGGAGAAGAGAAGAGAAGATTGAGTTGTGAAGAAAAATGAATGAAGTGGGAGGATATTTATAGGATAAATGGATTGAGTTTTTAGTTAAAAAAATGGATAGCAACGATCATTTTATTTAACCGTTGTCAAACGACCATTTGCAACCGTCCAAAGGACCGTTGCATCTTTATTTATTATTATTTTTTTAAAGGGTCGGGCTTAGTCCGACGTATTCTTTTTTTTTGTTTTTTAAACGGACCGAGCTCAGCCCGGTCTTGTATTCTTTTCTTTCTTTCTTTTTTAAACGGGTCAGACTGTATTCTTTTTTTTTGTTTGTTTTTTAAATGTTCCGAGTTGATTCTTTTTTTTTTTTTTTTTTAAATGAACCGGGCTCAACCTGGCTCTGTGGTTTGTTTTTTTTTATTTTTTTGCAGGTGGGCAGGTTCGACCCGGTCTAGACTGTTTCACGGGCTAAATTGAACCTAGTAAACGAAGATTTACGGACTTGACCCTTAGACTTGACCCTGTCCGACCCACGGATAGGATTGTCGGATCCGAGCCATGCCGGGCCCGGACTGGGTTGGACGGTCCAGGACCGGCCTAGCTCGATCTCTATGTTTAGATATATGTTTGTTTTTAACAGCTCTTCGAACTTGACACGTTTTTCTTAAGTGAAAGTTATTGATTGGTTCATCTTCTAATCTATGATTCCTTGAAAGCAACAAATAAGATACGGAATTATTGTGACAGGAGCGAAGGAAACAGTCGTGAGAAAATACTGAACGTGGAATCCACTCGCTACGTTAGCAAGGACTTCAACAACAACCAGTCGGCCATGTTCCCAGAAGCCAGAGCTGTTTGGTGGAAAATGGTTTCTAAGATAAGCTCAAATTATATAGTTTTAGCAGTTCAACTGCTAGAATATGTTTCTCTGCCGATGTTTGGAAATGCTCATGGAAACCTGAAGTTATTTCTAGTGTAAATTATATTTTATCTCTTTTAATTATTTTAAATTTTCAATTTAGTACTTTAAATTCTTTTTCGTTATAATTTACTTTTCTTAACTACATTCGTTAAATAGTAAGACTATTCTATCGGATTTAGAGGAGGTGTTGACTTTTGTAATATTTTTTTTAGACAAATTTTCCTTTCTTCTTTTTTATCTTCTTCTTATTAAATGTACTAGTTTGATGAAATTACATTACACTCCAATTAGGAAATTAGATTACAGAGGAAATCTAATGTGCTTTGATGGACCAAACATCATAATTAAAGATGGAATTTAATTGGATTATAACATCCTTTGATTACAACCAAATAAGCATGATTTGAAAACAAAAGAATGCAAGCCCCAAACAACTTGATGTTAGGTAAACTCGAAAATCAACCCGACCTACCCCTAAATCATCAAGGTCCACTGGCATTTCGGGTGGACTTGGCGTGGTCGCTTTTGTTTTGATTTATTTTGGGCCATGCCAAGTAGATCGGAAATAAAAAATCCCTCTGCCCTAGCTGCCGTATGGTTCTAATCTATCTTGGGTCTGTCTTAATTGATTCATTAATATTTAAAAAAATAATAAAATAAAATAAAATGTGGACATTTACTAATAAAATTAGACATCCACTTTTATGTAGTAGACGTTTGTTTTTTGAACATAATATATTGTCCAAAAAATAGATGTTCGTAAAAGCAGATATCCGTTTTTTAGATAGAGTACATTGTCCAAATTAGATGTCCACTTATTTTATCAATATGGACATCTCTTTTTTTAAATGGTCACGTGTTTATATATATAATAAAATATAAAATAATTATTGTAACTTAAAAATTAATATTTATATTTAAAATTACATAATCTTATTAAAAGTTTATTTCAGTCCAAAAACAAACCATGTCGGGTTGCTGGGAAAAACCTATGAGCCAAACTCGACCCTAAGTCTTTTTGGATTTGGGCCTATGTCCTGTTCGAAGTTATTTCCAGGTCTTTTTTAGAAATGGTTTTAAAAAAAAAAAATATATTACAATCATATCAAACACTTGACTATGAGATCATTACCAAGTGAATCGGATTTTCATAATTTTTTCTCCCGTCGTTCATGAGATACGAACCCAAGAAGAGAATAATACAATAATATAATTGTAATATATATGATGTCCGTGGAGTCGAACTTCCGACCTCTTGTACAACCACAAAGAAATTTCACTACTAAACCAAGTGATTGTAAACTTATTTCCAGGTCTTGTACCAGGGAAAATCCAAATGGAGGAGATCATCCACAAAACATCCAACAAATCTGATTGTTTAGTCTGATTCTAAAGAAGTTTAGTTGTACTGCACAAATCTAGATCCGATGTCTAATTCAAAAAGGTTTAGTAGTGTTACCACACAAAGTGGAGGAGACCAGTCACTCTATCAGACTTGATGAAGCTCCTGAACAGTAGAAGGATGTTTGCAGGTTTCATCTTATCTTTGAGCAGATTGATAAATTTACCGACGAGGATAGTGACAGCGATGCATATACTGTAGCACATTCAGATGGTCATAATAATAATAATAATAATAATCTCTCTGGATGCTGGAATGGGGCCTTTGTTTTGTAACTTTGCTACGTCTATTTGATTTGATTGCCAGTTTGCATTGATTTGGAAATATTGCCCTTGTTCTTGTTAGAGATTGGGTTTCAGCATGTGGGGAATGTATGGTAACCAGTGGGCAGAATTCAACTTTATTTGGTGGACAAATTCTAAGGAAATATTGGATAGAGTGAAGTTAACTAGTACATCTTCACATGTAATAGTCAATTGATGGAAAATAGCAACACCATGATGATTTAAATAACACTTAAGGCATCCATCAGACGTGGGTGAATCATCAACGCTATCAACTTTGCAACCAAGCCTAATGATTGGAATCCAATCTATGGGCAAGAAATTTGTACAAAGTCAGGTAAAAAACACAAATCGAACAGAAGTAGTAGATTAGCGGATGGTCAAATAACATGTGGACTTACATTATAAGGCCCAATACTCTGCCCAGTGGGCTAGAATATGCTCAGGCCTCTCCTCGTGGAGGCGTCAAGAGCTGAGCTCGAGAAACCTGCGGGCCATCGGGTGGTTGGCCTCCGAGAGGCGGCGCGGCTCCAGCACCTCCACGACCTCACCGCCGACCACCAGACACACGGCGTCTGCGATGCGTTGAATCTGCTTTACGCTGTGGGATACCATGACCACGGTGAGTGCCTTGACGTCCTTTAGCTTCAAGATCGCCTCCTCTATGTTTTCGGTCGAGATCGGGTCCAGTGCGCTCGTCGGCTCATCCAACAACAAGACCTTCAAAACGCCAGCAATTTGCATCAAATTCCATTCTTTTTTTTTCCTTTTTTTTTTTTTTGGCGTGTTGCATTTTTAAATTAAAGATTTAAAAACGCAGAAGACAAGGTCGAAAGGAGTTCAGAGAGCAACCGCAGAGACGCTGGTGGTACGTATTTACCTCAGGATCGTTGGCGAGGGTACGGGCCAGAGCGACTCGTTGGGCCTGGCCGACAGACAGATCGGACCCATTTCTGGAGGCAAGCCCTGGGTCAAGGTCTGCCAAACTGAGTAGCTTTACCACATCATCATCCGTCAGCTTCTTTCCCACCAGCGATGGCCCATATCTCACGTTGTCTGCCACTGTGCCTGAGGAGAGGGCGTTACGATTTTCTTGGTAGCAAGAAAGACCAGACCAATTCTCCTACATATTGAAGACTAGCCATCTAAACTAGAGACACCCGTGATCACATAAGTTTCGGACTAGTTATTTGGGTGGACTAGCCATCTGGTTTTCAGTAGTATTGCAGAGCCATAGAAGGACATTTAATTTGACCTTAATTAATTGCATGTTGTCGTATTTTAGTACCACAAAAGCTAATATACCGATCGATAAGACTTCCCAGTGACATAAGATTCGCGTCTGTTTTGTAGATACTTGAGACTGTGAGATGAACCCTCGACGTCTATGACACCATGCAGTGAGAATAACCATGGAACATCACGAGACCGATCTTGAAATCATGCAAAGAAAAGACAAATAGATGAATGTCAATGTAAGGTAGACTACATTACATTGTGATGATGTTGACTATTTTCCAAAACGATAATTAGGTGATTAGCACTACGATTCAAAAGCTTAGTGGAGGTTATAAAACTACGATGTAAGACCTACAATAACTAAGTATGAGAGTTTTTTTTTTTTGTTCCAATAGAATCTTTTATTGTAATACACTATTATGTTTAATAACATTCTTAATGTCCTTCTTATTTAGATAATTATCTCAATACCTTCAAAGAGCCCGATGATTGTCCTCAATGTCGCCTTTTAACTGATGGAACAGTGTCGTAGTCCCTTCACATGAGTCCTCACTCTCAACCACATTTTATTTCTTCACTAAGAATCAGATGATTTAGCATATATACTAAAAAAATCTAAAAGAAATGTTTAAGAATAATCACATAAGAAGTTACTAATTATGCACAAGTAATACTAATATTAATGATTAAGCAAAGTAATTACTAAGATTTAATAATAAGACCTCAGCTTAAGGAAGATTAGGCTTAACTTAGTTGTTTTTGGTTATTTTAAAGGGATTTACAATAGACATTAGTGTTTTCTTTTCTAAAAGTTATTTTAACCTACATTGAAGCAAATTTATTATTTAATTCAATTCCATGCAATTTGCATCAGATTTATAATATCCATCGATATATGTCCCTAACCAAGTATACTATATGTGATAGTATGAAACATATAAAAGTATAGGTATACTTTAAGCTTAATTGTTTTTAAATTTTTAATATACTTGATCATTAAAATTTTGGATGGCTCGTGCATAATTAGTGATTATGGTAATCATTTACTTTTCAATTTCTAGTATTCTTAATCTATACAATTACTTTTGTATAATTCTTAATGTATTCTATATATTTGTATTAGTGTAAACTTTTATTTATTGGTTTGAGATTATGGTTAAAAGTTTCTTTTTTGATTTTTTAGTGTGCTTAATATTTAAATGTCAAAATTAAAATTATTTGTAATTGTATTGTGATTATTCTTAATTATTTATTTTTCAAATTTTTTTATATGCTTAATCTTTAAATTGTGGTTCTATTTCTATAGTTGTAAAAGAAAATGGGAGAAGAGGTTAGTAGTTAAAAATGAAACCTTATTTGAAAACTTAAGCAATTTAAAGGAGCAAATTATATACACAAATTTTTTTAATGTCTTTTATAATAACGCCACACTCTAATAGTTAACAGAAGCATTAAGGGCAATTGTTAGGGTCTTTGACAGTATTAAGTTAATTATTAGAATAACAAGGCATTAAGAGCATTATCAGGCTTAGTAAGGGCATTAGAGAAAAAATGTTAGTTCTAATATCCTCATCAAAATTGCTTATAAGAAAATAACATATTACCTCATCATTTTTGGTTTAATTCCAAAAAGCCCTCTCACGTTTGGAATTTTTTGTGTGCCCCCATTACTTTTTCATTATAATTCTAAACCATCCCTTCAATTAGTTTAGACATCATTTCAATCATAATGTAGTTGATTTATCTAAAATAACCTTTATAATTGGTGATGGTGGTGATGGTTGATGACATATTACTAGCATTAGCAATATGATGGCAGAGTTGCTTATAATGAGAAGTCAAGTATGTGTGTGTATGCATGTGTGTAAACAAACACAGATTTGTCATTTTACCAATCGAGTTTAACCATAGTTAGTTCTAAAAAATAAACTAAGTATCAACTAATGTCAATGGCTAATTTTGGGTTATATTGAAAAGTAAAGGAAATGTAGATGATGATTCAAGTGTGAAGGAATTATTTTGGATTAAATCAAAAGAGAAGAGTCGATATGTTATTTTTCATTACTTATTAAGTCATAAGTATTTGTTGGAATACTTTACTTATTATAGATATCTTGCTTTAACGTGTTACCATCAAATGTTAATTCAACATATTAAATGCTACACTTAGGAAGTATAGGATATACAAAAATATCCTTCCTTTTTTTTTTTGCTTGGTTACCATTCTTTTTCTCTTGTCTCTTCTTTTCATTTTACCATTCTTCCTCTCTCATGTTATTCTTTTGGTAAAAATGAATGTGGTGATGGTGGAGGCTACGTCGACAATGCTGTGACAAGAACTATAACTGTGGTGAAGATGGTAGTGACCAAGGAATGATGGTGGAGACAGTGATGAAGACAACAATGGTGGTAGTAGTAGTGTGATAATGGATATGGTGCTGATTATAAAATGGTGGTGACCAAGGAAACGACAATGGTAACAATGATGGTGATGAAAGAATACGATAAAGTTGTTATACATAAAATGAGTTAGTTAAACTAGTGTGACTTTTCAATAATATAATGGAACAATAAATGATGGCAAAGGCGTAGAAAAACAATTCTATGTTCTTTCAAGGTATTGAAACGAACATGGAAATAATAAGAGTATATATTGATGTACCAAACAGTTTTAATAAAGATATTGAGGCAAAAATCCTTAAGTATTGTGGTTGTGAATGGATCCAAACACTCTCAAAATCATGGTAGAATTGGGAGGTATAATTATTGTGATCCTAACTATCCATGTTAAATGGATGGTTCTTATTGCTTCATTTACTTTTTGCATGCCTATTCAAACTAATATATTATTGTTCTTAGTAAGCTTGCTAAAAAATGCATATTATCCAATATACTATCCATAGTTGAAAAAATATTCCATATATGTGAAGACTCTCCAATCATATAAACAATAATTGTTCCCTAACATATGCATGATTTTAATTGAACTATAGATTTTGAGAAAGAAAAAGGTTTAAATTCTCTTACAAAACTTTAAAAGATAAAATTTAATAAAATTACTATTGCAAATTTAGTTTATTTAGAATTAATTTCTTAACTTTATTTACAAATGAAATTGAAAAACCCTTGTTGCAAAAGAAGATTTGAATTTTAAATATTTTCTTCAACAAGTAAGAATTTGTGTATTAACTTTGTTTTATATTTTTGTTTGATCTAGATAAATTTTATTACTAGTTTTATTTTATTTATGTTATTCTATTTTTCCTCTATGTTCGAGGAACTATTGTCTCAAGCTATATCTTATTTTGAGATTTGAGCATGACCTTGGAGTACAAAATCAAGCAATATTCTAATGTTTGAAAATTATTTCAAATACAAATGAAACAAACAAATGAAACAAACAAATGTGATTTAATGCCCATCATCTTTGGACCATGATGATAGTCGAATGTTTGCCATTTTAAAAATATTTCAGAATATAGATCAATTGAAAGGATGTAGTATATTTCAACTCACCTTAGTACAAGTGAAGTCCTCTTCATCTTAGGGACTGTCCTTTCATATAGGTTTATAATATAATTACATGGTAATAATCTAAAAGAATTCCATTAAATGAAGCAGTAGTAATGACAACCACCTATTTCGCTAAATCCCATTTAAAAAGGTAAATAACATCATTAATTACGAAAGTCTCCAGTACATAGGGTATCTCACAAGGATAGGGACATGGGGTATTCCTAATCAACTTTAGAACACGTAGTGTAGAGTTTTTTTTCTTCATCCTAGAAAAACCACATTTCTTTCATTAGTTTGAGTCATGTTTTTTTTACCATTGATTATTGAATTTATTGTGCTTATTTTTTAAACAAATAATTAGCAAATATTGAATCGAGCATCAATATTATTCATGATGATTTTTCCTTAGATTGTTAAATGTATTGGAAATTTTCAATGATCTTTTTCCACAAATTCATGTGCAAACACTAAGGTTAAATACCCACCACAGTATCACACGGAGGATCCATCGTCTCTAGCATCTTGATCATCATAGCGTTGATCATTTCAGTAAACACTAAAATATAGGGATGAGTGTTATATGTTGGCTGAAACTTGTTTATCTGTTAGTATTAAAATCATTATACAAGCTCGTATACAATTTTAAATAGAATAATATGATTCACATTAGATTAAATGCAAAAACTATATAGTTGAATTTATTCTGTAATAATATTAATTTTCAAATAGTAGTTTGTTACATGGTGTAGTTTTTTTTATTTTGTTTTCCTTAATGTTCTATATATACAATAAAAGGATATATCCCATGTCTACTGAGGACAAGTATATAATTTTTTTTTGGCTTGTAGCATATCCATCGTAATGAACTTCCAATGTTAACAAAAATAAGTATTATTTTTATTGATTATCAAATTTGTAAGTTGTCCTTGATCTAGTACTTGATGATTGTATTTGTATCTTTATGGTGCACCACATGTGTATGTTAAAGAATGAATTATTTTTCAATATAATTAATCAAATATCAAATTGTTAGATATTTCAATGGATTCAATTATCAAAATTATGTCTAACTTGGCAAACACCAAGGAAAAAAGTCTGCATGGTCATGTCATAGAAAATGGCCATATTCCATTTATGAAATATCTCAATCTAGTATTCACAAAAAAAAAAAAAAAACACTCCTTCAGTTACCTTAAATCATGGATGTGCTAATTGAATTGGTATCTATCATCCAATGTATCTTGACATATTTTAGTTTGAAAAAGGAATCAATTGTGTGTGGAGAGACAAGAAAGTAATTGAATTCCAACTTATATACACTGTTATACAGTTATAGGTTGGATGATGTAATCTTGTGCTTGATGTGATGGCTCACTTTTTCTAAATAACTTGGAAGAGGATTGAAACATGTCACTAAAAGACTATTAAGATACAGTAGGATGGGCAATTGGTTAGATCTAAAGTGTTGAGATGGTTGGAGTTGACACCTCTTCTAGGGTTCCCTCGTAGAGATCCTTAGGGAAGAGGATCAAGTTAGCCCTAGTGAACAACTTGATGTACTATCTCTCTAATCACGTATGTAGACATTAAAAATCACCCATTAGAAAAATTATTGATTATGGTGCATTTTAAAGATTTGAAAACAAGATATCAAAATATAATTTTCATATCATGTGTTCATGTGTTAAAGTTATCCTATGATAAAGGAGTCCCTATGTATTGATTCATTAAAACAAAAAAACCTTTCAAATCGCAAATCAATTACAGGATTTTATAATTGAAAATACCATATATCATATGAAAGAGCATATTTGGTAGTTAATGACATTTAAGTGCTTTCTTAATATGTCCAAAAAGTCTTCAATTACCAACCAACGATAAATTAAGAGATCGTGTGATTTTAAAAATCTTATATAATAGGAAATATATTATATCAGATATTATTTAACTATAAATTGAATTTTTAAAATTAAATCCAATGCTATCTTATTCTAATTTTTAGTTAATTAGTTTTCATGATTGTTGCAAAATTAATGGGAGTGAAATATCCCATAACTTTTTGTAGCCCATGGTGTGGCTCATGAGGCATTGGTTAGCTTTGATGTCTTATGATAATCTGAATCCATTGGTTCTTCTTGTATTTGCTCACTTATTCAAGAAGAAAAATTCTAAGTTTAATAAATTTTATTAGACTTTCAAAAAAAGAAGAAAAGAAATATCCCATAACTGACAACTCACATGCCCAAACCTTTGGATCATAATTTCATTAAAAGAAAGGAAAACTAACTACCATGATTTCAACTTAATAATAAACAACACAAAAATGTAGTTAATTTTAAATCATTAGATTTAAATCTAATGATTTACATTGAAAATCCTACTTATCTTAACTAGAAACAGATCCTATGAGATACAAACACTCAAACTTACAAGTACACATGCTCTCACGCTTACTCACACTTCTTGCAACTGCTTCTTCAATGTTCTTATTTAAGGGCAAGGTCACCTCATCTAAAGTTTACGTCTCCTCTCAAAGTGAGTGAAGATTCTTTCTTTAGTGGTGAAGAAGGAATTTTAGATAATGAATATTTTCTTTTAGGTAGAGGGCATCTTCTCTTTTGAGTACTAGACATTTTTGTCTGCTTTAAGTCATGTCTTCACATGTCATCCTTTTTTTCAAGTGGCATCTTCTTTCTTTAAGTTATCTCTTCACATGTCTTCGTTTCTTTAAGCCACATCTTCCTTTCTTTAAGTCATTTCTTCACACCTCCATTAGTCCCTCTCTTCTTTATGTGTAATGCCTAAAGCAATAGGTTCATGTGTCAAGATTGTGTGATGCTTCCTCATGAAATGGTTACTCTTCAAACCCATGGCAAACTTCACTATTGAGAAAAATATTTGATAGACATGAAGATGTTGAGGATGAGGCCTGGGATGACTTTGCTTATGATGAAGCAAGTATATTAATCATTTCATAAAATATCATTATCTTGTGCTTGACCTTGAAACTTGTGGATGACAAATCTAAATTTTTTTCATCAAGTCTATTTTAAGCTGATTAAAGCTTTTTGGCATTAAGATTATTAATTTTGGACTATAAAACATCATTGGGAGGTTTTCTCCTTAAGTACACCACTAAAATTATATTTATACCACCATGTTATCAAAATAAAGGCCTAGATAATATTCAGGAATGAAGTTATTGATCTTCTCTATTCTCATTGAATTAACCATGGGTTTCATACTTTCGGAATAAAATGAAAATGTCCATATAAAATTTTAATCTACTTTTTAGGATTAGCCCAATAATTGTTTAGGCAAAATTCCTTTCCAAAAAGATAGAAGAAATTAGTTTGTCCTTTTCAAATGGATATTTAAAGTGTATAAATCAGAAATGTTTTATCTGGTTATTTTGAATATAGAATATCTTTTCCTAAGTATATTGATAATTCCAAATAATTGTAGTATTTGGGACTAGAAAAATTTGAATCATATAGTTTTGATAGAAGATTTGGATTTCTTTGTTGTCATTCTAGTCTTCTAAGGAAATGACTTTTTAAATCATGATTTTAGAGTAAGCATTTTCTTCTTTTGATTTAGGTCTTCTATTATAATGTTGGACCTTAACATTCCTTATTATAAGTTACATTTTCTCATAATACCCTCTTCCCATCATTGTTGGGAACTAGTAATGTTCATTTGGAAAGTATTATAGCATCAATTCCTTAAAGCTATAATTTAATTCTTGTTCTTGTAAGAATATAAGATGGTCAACATATTTTTACTATATGGGCTTTTATTTGAGTAGTCTATTGACATAAACTTAGCTTCACGATTATGAGCTTTTACTTTTAATAATGGTGTATTAGCTAACGAATTTCCTTTTTAATCTCCTTTTGAGGACCTTTTATTACTCCTTTGTTTTTAGGATTAAACTTTGCATTAGTAACTTGGTGTTAAAAATCATTTCCTTGCAAAAATTCTCGAGATAAAGAGTTAGACAAATGGTTTTTTGCCTTACTCTTTATCTTGAGAATTTTTGCAAAAAAATGACTCTTAAGACTAGGTAAAAAACACAAAGTTTTACTCCTTAAAACAAAGAAGTAATGAAAATCCTCAAAAGGAGATTAAAAATGAAATTCATTCACTAAAACACTATTATAAGTAGAAGCTCATAATGATGAAACTAAGGTTACATTAGTAGGTTACTCAGTTAAAAACTCACATACTAAAAAACATGTTGACCATCTCATATCTTTACAAGGACAAGAATTAAATTCTAGCCTTAAGAAATTGGTGCTAAAATACTTTCTAAAAGGAAATTAATAGGTTCCAACAATGGTGGGAAAAGATACCTAGTATTATGAGAAAAATGCTCCTTATAATAGGGAGTGTTATGGTCTAACGTCATTATAGAGAATCTAAATCAAAAGAAGAGTATGCTTACTCTAAAATTATGATTACAAAAGTCACTGGAATAACAATAAAAATCTAAATCTTCTATGAAGATTTTATGATTCAAATTTCATTGGTCCTAAACACTACAATTATTAAGATTATCCAAATGCTTAGGAGAAGGTAATCAATATATAAAATAATTAGATGAAACATTTGTGATTTATACGCTTTACATATCAACAAAAGCCAAACTAGTTTCTTCTATCTTTTGACAAGAAATTCGAACCAACAATAGAAATTTTGCTTGAAAGGCTAAATGGTCTTATCCAACAAAGTGGATTAAAAATTGATAAGCCAAACTAGTTTCTTCTATCTTCTAACTTTTTTTACTCGACTTCAAGAAGACAAAGATGAAGAAAAGATGCCCACTACTTAAAAGAAGTCGTCCATTATCTAAAATTCCCTTTCATCACTAGAGAAATACCCTTCACTCGTTATGGAAAGGGAATGCAAACTCTATATAAAATGACCTTACCTTTCAACAAGGGCATCGAAAAAGCAATTGTAAGGAGTGACAGCATGTGTAGTTGTAAGCTGTGGGTATTTGCAAGATAGTGTACTGGTGAAGTGTTTGTGCTTGTCTTTGAAAGATCTTTGTCATATATTAAGAACGAATTGTTTGATCGAAATGACCTTCACTTGTCCAACATGTAATACGAGTTGATCCTGAACAAAGTGGTGGTAATCTACTCTTACCACCACATTAAAATTTCAAACAGAGTTCACTCCACAAAATCTAGGTACCGTTTTTTGTTAGACTAAAGTGATTTTTAGAAGGATTGATGATTGATGATTGGTATTGTAATATATCCAATATATGTATCTTTTAATTGAATCAATGAATGAATTTTATCATGAAGTAATGAATGAAATAAATGAATTTTGTGTATTATTTAACTTTATTTTCTTGTAAAAGAAGATGATAACTTTTATTGTCACTAATACTCTACAAATCAAGTTTTGAATCTAAATCACTATCTTAATATATAAAATTCAAAATTTTTATCCTTATCTTAAATACATAAAAAAATAAATTTAAATTGTTGTTTTAACAAACAAGTTTTGAATTTAAATGCCTATCTTAACACGTTAGATTTAGAATTTTAATACCTATCTTACATATAAAAGTCTGAATCTAAAGTTTATATTTGTGTGTAAGATATGGATTAAAATTCTAAATCTATGTGTTGAGATAAAGATTTAGATTCAAAACTTAATTTTTGGAATGTTAATGGCCGTAGAAGTTATCAACCTCATTTATAAGAAAATCAAGTAAAACATCACACAAAATTCATTAATTGATTCAATTAAAATATATATATATTGGATACAATACAATATCAATTATCAATATTGCTAAAAATCACTTTAATTTTTAAAAAAAAGGTGGTAAGAAAAGGAGAAGAAGAAATATAATGTTAGGGGTATTTTTGTCCAAAAATCATTATAAAATCTACTCTTACTCACAGAAATATTAAAGTAATTGACTACGAAAGCTCAAGACAACAAACTGGAAAAAATAGAGAGAAAAGGTGGAAGAAACACACAAGAATAAAAGATATATTTTTGTCTAAAATTTATTATAAGACACTCTTACTAACAGAAATATTATAGTAATTGACAATAAAAGTTTAAGATAATAAAGTAACGTATTTTGAAATACAAGATGGTAAAATGAAAATTAATAATAGTACAAGATACAGTCAGATAAATAATCAACCTCTAAGTTCATTTCCCATAGCGTTAGAACTTGACTCTAAAGTTGTGTAACCACAACCTCTGAATGACTAAACTACTTACAGTTGCTTCTTAACATGAATGGCCAGAGTTCACTCAACTGAATTGCAAGTGGATATTTAACTTGTCCTCAGTAACGGACTCGGACTCGGACTCGGACTCGGAACCAAAAAAACAACTATTAAAAGCAAACAACATATGCCACTATTCGTAACAGCTAATCTTAATTAACTACATAATTGTAATTAAAAAAAAAACAATCACTATTACTTGTGAAAATAAAAAGGTTTTGGAGAATTGACCTATTACCTTCAAAAAGAGCCGGAAGCTGAAAGAGCATGCCGACCTTACGCCGGACGGCGAGGACATCGATATCGCATATATCGACGCCGTCGATATACACCGTACCTGACGGAGGCTCCCAAAGCCGGTTCAGCGCCCGGAGAAGCGTGGACTTACCGCTTCCGCTCGGGCCGATCACGCCAAGAATAAGACCTCCTGGTACGTCAACGTTTACTCCGGCGAGTATTGGCTCTCCTGTCTCCGCCACCCTCGTAAGCCCCCGGACGCACAGCTTCGGTCTTCCCTCCTTGCCGTCCACGTCCACCAGTAGATGCTCCTTCTCGTCCATTACTGCAACTAGATAAGAGCAGATGACAATATGTATTAACTTCTAAAAAAAAAAGAAGGGAGCTAAAGCGTTGAAGTAGGAAGAGGAGAAGGATGGAGGAGTTACATGATGCAGTTGCCATTGAGTATAAAGATTTCTTTCTCCTCCTCCTCCTCCTTCGGATGATGCCTATAAATCCAGAACCCCCCCTGTGTGTGTGTGTGTGTGTGTGTGCGCGCGCGCGTGTGAGGAATGGATCGTGCAGGAAAATCTGAGATGCTTTTGTCAACTTGTTAAGTTGTCAGTGACGCATGCAGTGGTGTAGATAATATATGATAGCGTTTGTGGGATGAGTGGTGTTGTAGATGCTCTGCGCACTGATTGGCTCAGTCTCCGCTCTAATTAACAAAGAGTCAGCTCTACTAGTTTTTTTTCTCTCACACAAATGGTAAATATTATAATCATAAAATTTGGCTACGAGTATTCATAGCCACGTAGAAAGATAAAAGGAGAATAGAATAGCAGAGTAGGACATACTCAATATTACAGTAACTTAAAATAAAAAGAGAATCAAAGTTTGCAAGAAACATTCAGGAGACAAAAGTGATTGCATCCTCTGCAAAATAAAAGTTTATTGCTTGATTTTAAGCAACATTGACGTCCCTCCCAGTGTGCTCATTTTGCAGGAGAATTTGGGAATAAGTTGACGTCCATGGACGACCTGGGAATGATAGAGGATAGATTTATTGGTTTGAGTCTAAGGAGTAATGTCCAAGTCTTACTGCAAAGTTCTAAATTCAATTGAGGTAGAAGTAGTTACACCATCCTACCTACCGAGGTGGTAAATTATCTAGCCAAAAAATTATTAGTGACATGATATTATGAAATATTGAGAAGATATCTCTTTTATTATTATAGAAAATAATTTCATTACAATACAACAAAAAGTTCCAAAGGGAAGCTAGAACGAGGGTGTTCTAGTCCTTATTATTAATTAGAAGAATGAAAAATTATTTTAGAGTAAAAGTTTGAGATAAACTTATACAAGTTAAATGAGTATTAGCATTATGTAAGAAGTAATTCTAAATAAACTTGGAAACAAAATAATGGAAAAAAGGTAAGTTACTTGTTCTATATTGGATCCACAAGTTGCACAATGGACTTGACCATCCTCTGTCTTTAATTATAAGCCATGTAAAAATTTTCACCTTTAGGGGAGCAACGCACTTCCAAATGCTTTTTTGAAATGTTGATTGTAATCTACCATTGTTGAGCATCTTATAATAGCTATTAATAATGAATTCATTAGGTTATAGAAGACATCTATAGGATTGAGTCGTCCACAGTAGTAAGGAAAATTGAATTAACAATGCTACTGAGGTTTGGGAAGAGGGGGTGTGAGTGAGTCAGGATGCGATGAAACAAGTCCATCCCTCTAGCATGGAGTGAAGATATCATTTGAACTAATGTTTATTTTTATATTTTGCAGGGAAATAAAGTTTAGGATAGGTGAGTTTGAGAGAAGTATGTCTAATCCATTTACTTTCCCAAAATATGATAGAATTAACATTTTTAACAATATAAGTATTGAAGTTATTTATGATTATAAAGCAATCTTTCAAGACCTTCCACAAAGGGGACACCATTTGAAATTGCCTTTATGCAAAAGAAGGTGCCGTAGAAGCTTGCATTTGAGTACAACATTGAAATTACAGATGTTTATTGTCTCTAAACCATCATATTACTTATTTCCACAAATATTTTGTCATTTGGCCAAGTGGTACCTCCTAGCTCCAGTAGAAGTGGAATTCCAAAGAAATCTGTTACAAATTTTATCAATTTTTTTTAAATTCTGATTGGAAGATGAAATACCTATAAATAATATGTTGGAATTAGAGAGTTTTGAGTTAAGATAAGTAATTCGACCTCCAAGTGAGAGGTATTTACTTTTTCAACAATCCAATCTTGTATTCGATTTATCCAGGACTATGTCCAATCATTGTAGGATGCTTTTTTAAAGTGAAGGGGGAGATCGAGATATCTAATAAGTAAAGGAGTTAGAATACAACCTAGGATTAACTGTATCGCTCCAATAATTCATTGTTGATCCCAATTCCGGTAAAGGAGGATTTATGGAAGTTTATTTTTAGACTTGAACTTGCTTGAAAATAATAAAGAATTCTTTTGAAATTTCTAAGACATTCATCAGATGGTTCAAAGAAGAGTAACGTGTCATCAGTATATTGAATGTTTAGAACATCCAAACCATTATGTGGGAAGGAAATTCCTTTTATTAGATTGTTTTCCTTTCCTAGATATAACATCCTATTAAGGATGTGAGTGACAATTATGAATAAGAGAGGAGATAAGGGTGTTGGCATAATTACCTTGTCTTGATTTTGACGATAACAAAGCATATTTTTAAACTAATTTTTTTAATAGGTCAAGGAAGAATTTTCATATACTTTGGAAAAAGAAAAAGACGAAATTTGCAAAGAAGATATCTACGTAGAAGAATAAGGCAATTCAAGTTAAATATATTGAAGATTGAAGACCAAGTTTTTATTGTAGTTAAAGTGCATGTAAATGTGATTTATTGTATTTTAAGAACTTGTAATAATCTTCCAAATACCCTCATAGTACCTTAGGAAAATAACTATAGCTCCAAATTATTCATTCATCGATAAACATTCAGTATAGGACTTAAACAAGGCATTTCAGTATACCGAATAATTTTAGTATACTGAAATCTGAAAAAAACAGAGTTCACAATTGAGAACAACATCGACATACCTAAAATCTTCGGTGTACCACTACAAGAAAAATTAGATTTTGCGAGGACATGTTCTCGTAATACTATAACGAGGACATATAGCGGGGATTTTGCGAGGAATGTCCTCGCAATAACATAGCGACTTTTTTACGAGGATTTTTTTCTCGCAATGTCCTCGCTTGCTATTTAGCGAGTGCATAGCGAGGAAATGTCATCGTTAAAGTCCTCGCTAATTCAAGTATAAAATACCTCGACGCAGGTCGTTTTGCCTCTTTCTTTCTTACCCTAAATACTCGTTCGCCTCCTCCTCCGCCTCTCCTCTGTCACTCGACCTCCTCCACATCCTCGACGGTGCTCCTCCGTAGCACCTCCTCCTCCTCCTCCTCCCGCCTGTCGCTGGAGCGAGCCTCCCCCCATCGATGTGCTTCGACGTTCTACACCTCCTCCCGCCTGTCGCCGAAGCGAGCCTCCCCCCATCGCAGCACCTCCTTGATGGTGTGTCCCTGGTCACTTCTTCTTCTCATTCTGGATTTGTAAGATATGCTATGTATCTAATCAACTTGGAGTAATGTATTTTTCTGGAACCTGAAAGATGGAATACATTTGACATTCCGTGGAACAAGAACAATGCTATCCTGTTAATGAGTTTACGGGCTTCTCTATATCTACTCTCTTTAGATTATTAAGTTAGTTTAATATCAATAACGAATCCTGAATCTACCACACAGTAGTGAACTTGTTACAGATTTTCATTGATTGTTGCAACAGAACTGGTTCAATGCATCCTACCATCGGGAGCTTGCTGCAACAGAACTTGTTACAGATTTTCATTGATTAAATAACTCCACATGATAAAGTAAATATTAGTTTTTTAGTCTACTTCTATGCTTCCCATGATAAAGTAAATATTAGTTTTCAGAAGTAGCACCTGTAGATTACTAACTCGAAGTAAATATTAGTTTTCCAATCTTGCAGGCACCTGCAAGAATTGGTGTACCTACTGATCATCAAGGAATAGTCG
>JAMKQA010040324.1:0-15096 GCA_024699735.1 Posidonia australis
TAAGATAGGTAGGATCTTGTGTGAGGCTACTAGCCCTTGAGCACAAGGTCCATAGATGCTGCATTTGCACTTCTTTCGCTTTTAAGGCATGATTTCCATGTATTACAAAGGATTTTACATTGCATACTTTTCCAGAATGCATTCTTTTGTGATTTGGCTTTGCATAGTTTTCTGTTTTCACTCAGCACATCTTCCTGGCCCACCTAGGTGCACATAGGTGGCGCACCACACTGGAGCACCAGTCTGGTGCACCGAACAGGCACATTGGCCTATTTTCAGTAGCACACAGCAGGTTTTATATGGTTTTTGCATGCTTTCCCGACTTGATTTGCTTCTAAGTTTCTTCCTGGGTTTTCTCCCTTGGAATAATAGGAAGGCACAACTCTGTTTTTATCATTCCATGCATTTTAGTTTGCATTTGACATATAGCAAGGCAAGGATGAAAAATCGCTCAAGATACTAGATCCATGATCTTATTTATGCAATATTCTCTACATCGACCCTTGACCCGATATGAGAGCGATATTTCTGAGCATTAGGACACACCCCTTTACATCATGCACTCATATTTTAGACACCACACACATAAGCATGGCATATCGCCCTCGGGCGTATAGCAAAGGCTGCAAAGTCGACATTTCATAAGCAATAGAGAAACCAATAGAAGACCGATTTATCGGGCGTACGAGGGTGCCTAACACCTTCCTCGTACGTAACAGGGATCCTTACCCATATTTTTGGTTCAAGACCTTTTCCATTGTTTTTGCATGATTTTCAAGTTTTATGTGGTTTTCCTCGTCTTCCATTTGAATAGACTAGGTGGCGACTCCTGCATTTGCATATTTTTTATATTTGCCATGACTTTGCCGAGTTTTACATATGTTGCCATTCTAGCCGGCATGGTTACAGATAGTCGGATACAGATATGGATATGATTTTTTGAATTTGAGCAGATAGATACAGATATAGATATGTCTTTTGAATTTTCAACAGATACGAATAATTTACGGATATCTGTGTGTGTATATATATATAGACAAATTTTTATATCTCAATATCTAAGCATTAGATTAAAAATCTAAACTACTAGACATGATCGAAACTATTTAAAATACTTGTATATAAAAAATCAAGTGATTTCGAAATTCCAAAGTACTAAATTTAGCATGTACTTTTTATAACTTATGAATTTGTATATGAATAGATCTATATGTTATGAGTTTATAAATAATAATGATTTTGGTGTGTACTTAATCTAGATGATGTATTTAATGTTCGTTGGAGGTGGCATTTCTGTGATTGATTTGGCCTTTACAAGTTCTACCTCTATTCCCCTCTTTCTTATAATGAACCCAAGCAGCTTTCCGACGGTAACTCTGAAGGCACACTTCTTGGGATTCATCCAAAGGTTATATTGGTCCACCCTCTGTAGTACTCTTTCTAGATCTTGCAAGTGTCCTTCTCTTGTCTTTGACTTCACCAGCAGGTCATCCACATAGTACTCCATGTAATCATACATCATGTCAGGAATGATCGCCATCATAATCCTTTGGTAGGTAGCTCCAGCATTCTTCAGGCTGAAAGACATGACGGCGTAGCAATAAGTTCCTCATGGAATTGTGAACGAGGTATTCTCTTGATCTTCCTTTGCAAGCTTAATCTGGTTGTAGTCAGAGAAGTCATCCATGAATGAAAGCATTTCATGGCCTACGGTGTTGTCTATAAGGATGTCGATATGTGGTAAGGGGACGTCATTCTTCGAGCAAACCTCGTTGAGGTCTCAATAATCGATACATACTTGTACTTTGCCATCTTTCTTCATGACTGGGACTATGTTGGCAATCCACTCTAGATAGACCACCATTTGGATGAATTTGGCCTTATGCAGCTTGTCTATCTCTTCTTTAACTTTCAACACAAGTTCTGGTCATAACTTTTCGAGTTTTTGCTTTTCCGTCTTTGCGCCTAGCTTAAGGGGTAGTCTGTGTTCCACCAGTGACATCAATGATGTTCCCCTGATGAGGGAACTTTATGCATTGGTGGTGTGGGGAGGTGATTGTCTTGATTTCTTCAATTTATTAGGGTCCTTAAATGAGTCGATAGAAGATGGATGCATTGACTATTATTAGTTCAGTATCTGTTTCGATTGGGCCAATGGCAACCTTGACGTTAATCCTACCTTGCGCCCTTTTCTTGTTGTTATCATATCTTGATACTGTTAAGGCTGCTGGGCGTAGCTAGGCTTCCTTGAGTCCAATCAAGTTAAAAGTTTCTAAGGAGCATACATTCAAAGTTGCCCTTGTATCTACCAATACACCAAAAAGTTCATAGTTGTTTATTTTTATAGTAACACTTAGAGGTAAAGTCCTTCTCTCAGGAGGGACTAGCTCAGAGTATGTAAAGAACAAGGTGGGCTGTATGAAGGCCGCAACTGCAACTCCCGCTAGTGATTCTGCAAGCATATCTTTCGGTACTTGGGCTTTCTTTAAGACTTCTATTAAGATGTCTTGGTGTCTTTCAAAGGCTTTGATTAGCTTGTAGATGAATATCCTTGCTTGTGTTTTTCTTAGCTACTCCAGAATGTCGAATTCTCCCTCGTTCTCCTGGGGACGTCGAATTCTTGTCGTGGGGGAGGTAAGACTCTTTCTGCAGTGACTGGAGGTGGCACAACTTGATTTGAGATTCAGCCCGTTTTGGTGATGGGTGCTTGCTACGCTTGTTGGTACGCTTCGTCGACTCGAGCAAACCTGATCAATGATGTTGGCCTTCTTAATAAAGACTGCCCTTGGCTTCTAGCTTGTCCATGGCGAAGCAGTGACAAGGTTAGCTAGGTAGAGCTCACATAGGGCTACCGAATGTATCCTTGTGCAGAATTTCTTCCTGTCCTATCCTAGAACCCTTGAAAATTTAGTGTTCATCATACTAGTAGTTGTCATCAATCCAACCTCCTGTTGGCCACCCACTGGGTGCTCTCGAGGGTGATCCTTCATTGTTGGGTTTTGGTGGATCCTGTGCCCAAATTATTCCTTCATCTACATCATGATCAGCTTGGATGATGATTACCCTTCCCTGATGTTTGAACTTGAGAAGCTGATGTACCAGAGAGACAATGGCCTAGATCTCTGCTAGCTAGGATCTCCCTAGAATCTAGAACTCAGCCAGGTCTCACTCCATGACAACAACCATGGTAGTGCTAGTGAGGGGGTTGTAGATATCTAATTTTTGCATTTCCCAGAGTTCACCTAGGATAGGAACCCTTGAGGTGCCCCAAATCTCATGGCTAAAGAGCTCTAACCTTCTTCCAGATTTTCCATGGAATTTTGTGTTTTTCCAGGTTTTAATGCATCTCTGTAGATTAAGATAAAATACAAGGAGTAAAATGTAAAAAACTAGGATGTTGCCTATTTGACAGGCGACAAGACTCATCGCCGCTTCAGATGGCGACTAGTATTTCCGACACCATCTCAATAGACGATAGAAATCCTGGGCCTTCTCTCTCATATAATTTCTCATCCTAAGCATTAATATAATATATGAGATATTTATAAACATTATCATGATTTTTCCCATAATTATTATAATTTCTATAATTGTCCAACATTTAAATAATATGTGCTTATCATATAAATCATTATAAGTGCTAAATAATTCCGGGAAATTATCAAAATTTGGATGACTTGATAATTAAGATCACTTATATTTATTTGCCAAAAATGAGCTTTCTATGATAAGTTATCACATTTTAATATTATAGTTTATATTTAATTCATAATAATGCTAAAAAATAAAGATAAAATCTAAAAATCTAGATAATTATGAATCTAAACTAAATTAGATTTATCCTTGATTTTAATTGATATTTTCTTGTAATTATTGAAGATTTGATTTTCAAATTTAATTTACTTAACATTTTAAGTTTGATTTAGATTTGGAAATATATTTTAAATATCTATTAATTACGAGAATGATTTCTATGTGTTATTTGTGTTCACACTGCTAATGGATTCGTAATTTGATGATTTGTGATCTTAATTTTGCAAATTATTCATTTTTAGTTGCTCGATGCCACATGCAAAAGCAATTAGCTTACGTGGCAGATTTCATGCCAGCCAGCTGTTGATTCAGTGCGTGCGTGGAATCCAAAGTCAATCACCTTGTCACCTTTCTGAGCGGCGACTAAATAATTCTGTCGCTTGTCCCATAGGCGAGTATATCTAAAAAGGGATTTTTTTTTTACCATATTTTATGAGATTAATCCTGAACCTTGATCTATATCTCATCTTTGATGAGATCTTTAGCCCCCAAACTCTATAAATAGACTCCCTAGGTCTTCAATCCAAGGGGAGGCACATTCTAAACCCTAAGGAACCAGTAAAGACCCTAGAGCTTGTGTGAGAGAGAGCTATAACGCACTCTGTCCAATCTCCATGTGAGAAGTCTAAATCCACTAGAGATCATCCTGTCCAAGCCATAACACGTCTCTGGAGTTCCGTCTGACCGACCTCCACCTCCTTCATTCACTTTAAAGCACACGAGGGTGAAAGGGAGTATTTTTCATTTATGCATTTTCATTTATATAGATCCATTGCATAACATAATATAGTCCATGGCATATGCATGCGAGGACAACCCCTGGTTAGTATTAGATTCGTTTGTTTTTGTTACTTGCTGTTTCTTTTATTTCATTTACTACACTTAAAACTAATCTAGATTTTTCTTTGTTTTTCTTATTTGTTTTGAAGGGAAAAATATTAAATAACCATGAGGACGCCGTTAGACGATACCTTATCGTCAATCCAGTGAACTGAAAACCTGCATCAATAAATCAACCGATCTCCTGTAGACGTCTTATCAGTCAGCATAGCGAAGGACAAGTGGCGATCACAAAGAATCATCGAAGTTAGTGGAGACGACGACGATTCTACAACACCTTCTACAAAAATCCATCTACAGAAAATTGCCGCTCACGGTGGGACTCGATTTGAGCCAACCCCCGTGCAATGTAAGTTATCTTCCCTTCCTTTTCATTTCTATATTCTTCTTTTATTTAGACACTAGGTGTAGTTTTAGGTCTGGGAAGTCATGCGTGTAGGGTTTCACGACAACCAGGCCTCTTATGTTGTTTTTTTTTTTAGAAAATAATTCCTTTGTAATTTACGTTGCCAGTTCTTAAGGCCTTCTAAAGGGGCGACTAACATCGACGCCTATCTTACAGGTGACATAAATTATAGACTATTTCCCTTGTAGGTTTTTTCGATTTTTTTTGCTTGTGTTGTTTTCTCAGCCTGTAGTAATGAAATAAAACAAACTAATATCCTGTTCACTATTTTTTTAGTTTTTTTAGCGACCTTTGGGTTTTGTTTTTTGTCCACCAATAGGGTGGAAACTATTTGTTTTATAATAAAGTTAAAGTTCCTTAAGCAAAATATTTTTCTAGTTAAGATCAACCAAACTAGGTGAACCTGGTTAGTGCAAGTCGCTCTCCCATGCTTTGTTAGTGTAGACACCTCGATTTTACAGTCACTTGGCAGCAGGTTCCTCTAGATGATACTCTAGTTATGACTACCAAAACCCTAGCCCACACAAGCCCATTTAGGCCCACACTACTCCACTCTAACCTAATTAAAATTAAAATCAAACAAAACACATTTAAAACATTTTAAACCCAAAATTAATCAAGTAAAAGCCCTAATTCAAGTCAAAAATAATTAAAATCCACTTAAACCCACTTAAAACCCAATTAATTAAGTGAAAACCCTAATTAAAGTCAAAATCCATTTAAATAATTTAAAACCCTAATTAATTAAACTAAAAACCCTAATTAAAATCCAAAAAATCCTAATTAAAATTCAAAACTCTAATTAAACTAAAAACCCTAATTAAAATCCAAAAAACCCTAAATTAAAATTCAAAACCCTAATTAAAACACAAAAACCCTAATTAAACTCAAAATCCCAATTAAAATCCAAAACCCTAAAATTAAAATAATTAAAACCATAAAAACCCTAAAATAGTTAAAACCATAATTCAAAACCAAAATCAAAAATCAAATTTAAATCACAAAGCCCAAATTAAAAACCTAAAAGCAAAACCCTAAAATCCATGAAAATCCCAAAACAAAAATAAAACAAAAACCTAAAATAATTAAAACCCTAATTTAAAACCAATTAATTTAACCTTAATCATTAATTTAATTAAAATCACAAAACACAACTAAAAACCTAAAAGCAAAACCCTAAAATCCATTTAAAAACCATAAAAACAAAACCCTAAAACAAAAATAAAAAAACCAAAAACCCCAAAACCCTAGGCCCAATCGCTAGCCCATAAGCCCAGTTAATTCTTAAACCACAAACTTAGGCAGCTGGAAAAATAATTCCGGCGAGCTTTCACCGCCGACGAGCCCTACATTTTCCGACGACTTCTCTAACGCCATCTCGCGTAGATCCCACGATCTCTAGCGCGTGATCCTTGACCCTCGTGATCTCCTGGCCTTCCTCTTCCATCGTGCCCTCGATCCAACGGTGCCCAGTCCATCCTGGAGGAGGATCGACGACAGGAGGGGGTTTCACTGGAGCTTAAAACATCGTCGTCGACAGACACATGGGGGGATCTTCTACCATTGACTTCCATCCTCTTCAGCGCCTCAATCCACCCTTGGGCAAAACCTAGCATCCCACCAGAGATCTAGAGGACCTCCTCCACCTTTTTTTCCTTATCCCAGGAGCCCCCTACATGGGCATCCAAAGTGACGCCGGAACACCACCGTCGTCGAGCACCACGGGGAGACAACGCCGCTCACCAGGTATCCCCTTTCCCTTTCTTTTTCGATCCATAGCATGCCCTGTAGGCCTTGTGAGTTTCCCTAGCTACGTAGGACGCATTTCAGCAGAGATGTGCTCTTGGTATGCCATCGACTCCCCCTTCCGGCGATGGGTTCTCTATCGCCGGTGAGCCCATAGCCCCTGCGGTGGGAGCTCTCTGAGACCCCTCCTACCTCTTCCTCCTCCTCCCGGAGCTCCCTTGCTCTAGAGGAGATCCTCTGGCCTCTTGTGGACCCGTTGCCTCGTCGCCGTCGCCGCAGCACCACTGACCGCCGTCGAGAAGCTACTAGAGATCTCCGGATGTCCAGCTCCAGTCCACCACCTCAGGAAGCGTCACTACCTCACCACGAATGCCTCCGTACCGCCATGCCACCGTTTGGACCGCCGTAGCACCCCAACGACCTCCGTCGTGCCTGTCGTCGGAGCCAGAGGTGGGTGTAACGCCTCGAACCTCCTCGAACTTCACCGATGCTCCCCGAAGCCTCTTCGTGGCTCCTCGGAACTTTCCCAGCCATCGCCGCGCCGCTCCAGCCGTTGGGTCACCGCTGCACTTCGCCGTCAGCTTCCCCGGTGCCGACAGAGCGCCTCGTTGGAGTGTGAGGTGGGAGGAGATCCTCAGGCCTCCCCAGTCCCTTCCAACGCGCTGGTGACCTCTGTCGTGTCTCACTCCAGCCTCCCGGACCACCGCTTACCTCCCTCCGCCGCTGGGCCGCCGTTGGATCGTCACCGGAGTGCTCGTCGGAGGGGGAACGCTGGTGATCCTCCGGCGATCTTAAAAAGGAAATATTTTGGCCCCAGGCCCTTTAGTTTTAGGTTTTTATTCATAGGTCCTTATATCATTGCATTTGAGTCCTTTTTCATTTAATTTAAGTCCTATGTTTTGTATTTTAGTCCCTGTAGTTTTAAAAACTTTTAACTCTTTTATTTTGTCTATGAGATTTGCATCTAATCCCCTACATATTTTAGTTTTTTCATCTTTATTACATTCATGCATGTTTTATGATATTTTGGTCCTTGAGATCATGTTTTCCTTGCACTTAGGTACTGAACATTTGCATTTGGTCCTTGGAACCTTTTAAAATGAGTTTTTCCTGTGAAATTTGTATTTTGAACCCTAAAAGATTTAAAAATCACACTGACCATCATTAGAATTGAATTTTTATCACATTTAAGTCCTGAGCTTTTGCAATAAGCCCCAAAGTTTTTAAAAATGAGTTTCTTCTTGGAAATTTTGTATATTAACCTTGTGAAATTGCATAATTACATTGATCATTATAAAATCCCATTTTTTATCATATTCAGGTGCCTAAAATTTTACACATAAGCCCCTGAGTTCTTAATAAATAACTCCTAAACACAGAAAATTTGCATATAGACCCTTAGGTTAACTTTAAATCCATCATTTAGGGTTTTAAATGTTTTCTTGCATATTTTTAATGTTTTTCACTTATTGCATTTCAAATTTTGCATTTAATCATAGATTCCATTTAAAAATCATGTTTTCATTGTGAATTGCCCTTTAACTTTACATTTGTATTTATGTGTGAATTTTGCACTTTAGACCCTTAGTTTTCAGGAAATCATCCAAGTGCAATTTTCACACATCTCAGTGCCACATTGTCGTTTGATCCATCATCTGCATATTAGAGTAGAAGTCACTAAATGTATTTTGATCCAAATTCTCATCCTTTTGTGAATGTTGCATTTCAATCCTCGTGTTTGTCCTTTACTGTATTTACATCTTTTTGTAGTTTTAAAAATCTTATTCTTTTCACATTTTCTCACAATAACATCTTCTGGACATTTGACACACATTTTGACATGACTTAGATCATGCATCATCCCCATGCATGTATTTATCATAATTGACTATGAAAATGACCAAATTGCCCTTATGTCACTAATTCATGCATAGGCATTTTTTTTAGTTTTTGCACTCAGCCTTACATAATCCTTGTCCAAGTCATCCCTTTGCATTTTTACACATTTGGGCATTTACTCATCCATTTCATATAGTTTTCATTACATGTGCGTATCAGTCCCTCTTTTTTTAAGTGAATTTGCATCTCTTGTGTTTCTTTTTTGGATTTTTGTGCACTTTGTTTTCTGAGTCCCTCACCCTACATTCGATTTGATTCTCTTTAATCCTACATTCTGGATTTTTTTATTTGATTTGGATTTCATCGCCCGAGGGCGTACACGAACTGATCGAAAGGCCCACACTGGTCCATTTGCAGTTTATTTTCTCCTTTTTGATTTTCATGACCTTTTCACGATTCCGAGAAACTGGGTTGACATCAATATGGTTTTCCTAAACATTCTGTCCAGAAACATCATCATTTTATGTGATTTTCTTCGCATGTCGTCGTTTATCTGTTTTATGTGAGTTTCTTTGCAATTTTCCCATTCAGATCTCCATGGTGATTTCTGTTCTTCTAATGATTTGGGTCTGTTGTATTTTTGATCCCTTTGACACTGATGTGATTTTATGAGTCATTTTTTACAAAAACATCGTTATTTTATGTGAATTACTTCACATGTCAAAGTTTGCCCATTTTACGTGGACTTCTTCGCAATTTTTCCACCCAGATTTCCACAATGTTTTTCATGATTCTGCGGACCAGAGTTGTTTATATTTTTGATTTTCTTGAGGCCTGTATGATTTTCTGAACCATTCTTTACAAAAATCTCGTCATTTCATGTGATTTTCTTCGTCGTGTCATACTTTGTGATTTTGTCATTTCATGTGAATTTCTTCGTAGTTTTCGCATACCATCATGCACATCCATCTAGCCTTGTCATGGCATTCATATTAACATGTTTAGAGCACGATCTAGGCTTAGCAAGCATTCATCCAGCCTTGAGCAAGCGATTTAGACTAGAAAGACCGAGTTTCTCATGCGTACGAGGGTGCCTAACACCTTCCTTGTGTGTAATAAGAATCCTTACCCATCCTCTGGTTAGCAGACATTTGGCCTTCGCATTTACATCTCATGCATTCAATCTTTTGTGGTTTTCCTCGTCTTTCCCTTAAAAGATTAGGTGACGACTCCTTTTCTTTTTGTTTTATCCTATCTTGCGCCTTCGCCATCTTGGCATGGCTGTGATCTCCTCCCCCTAGCGCGACTCCGCGCCGGACCCCCGGGTTGGCATGGTCACAGTTAGGTTATTATTTCTAGATTGATAACTTAAGATATCCTATGGCGTTATTATTCGACTCCTTTCTTCTCCCTGAGTCAATAATAAATCTTAGTAGATACTTGACACTTTATTGTTTCTTGTTTATTTACTGTTTTGTGGTTTGTTAGGAAACAATCCTAAGAATAGAATCTTGGGTTGTGGGCCCCTCAATAGAGAGACAAACCCACAGCCTAGGCTCCCTTTATAGATCTCCTAAAGATCTAAGGGTAGTACCGAAGAAGGAACAAACCCATTGAATGTAACCCTAGGACCTCGAAAGAAAAAACCTAACCACTTTGCTATAGGTACCCAACATGCTGAGTAAACGTAGGCTAAATCAACTCATTAATTAACTACATTAACAAGTAAAACTTGTGTTTTGTTTGAAACTTCTCTAGTTAATTAGGCTTGTTTGGCATTCGGTCTGTTCAGGACAGGCCTTTGCCGAAATAGACAGGCATCAACGTCACTTATCTAATCAGATCCTCGCTCCGTCACCACTCATAGCGGTGACTTGTCTTGTCGTCGACTTAATCGACGATGTCGGGAAAACAACGTACTGTCTGGCTTGTTTGTAGGGTGGTTTGCTTCTAATTATATCTACAAGTTACGGGAACTTCTACAACAGTCCTGAGTCATTAGTTACTTTATTCACAAGTTGCAAACTTTTCTTTGTATTTCATTTGCATTTGAGTTGTAATTTTCTTTTCTAGAGGAATTGCAATAGGTTAAAAATAGTAAAGAGTCTGTAATCTCTTCCTATTCTAGTCAAACTTGTAATAACCTTGTAAAGAAGAGTCACAAGGAGAAGATGGTCCATAATGACAGAAGTATATCATTCCCACACCGGCTACTCCATCACGTTAATGGCATCAACTTCTTCAAGCGGCTTCACTGGTCAGCATGGGTTCCTATCCACTACGTCAACCCCCCACATGACTCAATCTGCTGAAATAGTTTGAGAAGGGAGGAGCTATACCCAATCATGGAATACCCCTTTGACCATCCATTCACGTACATTACTTGAAGGGGGACTAAACCAAGCTCAATCCATGGCCCACTATGACCTCTCAAGCCTACAAGTTTTAAATACCCATGGATCCTCTCCTTTAAATTATCACCAAGTTCCAATAGTCACACCGCTTATGGGAAACACATACATTGTGCCACCGAGTCCAATGGTTAATTTCCCTATCGATGGCCCACTTACATAATCTCCCACTCAGCATACTTCTACCCAGCAAGCTACTTGGACCCCACCAAGCTATCACTCTCATCATCACCTAGGGGCAACCCCACCTTATCATATCCCTTCCCATGCTCAAGCTCAACCCTCCTTCCTTTCTCAACACGGTACCTCACTGCAACAACAATTTCAACAAGTTCAAGGGTACAAGGCCAGGGGCAGTTAGTCAGTCCAGGGTTGGATGTTAAAAGGATGATATTAGAAGCACTGGCAGAAGCAGCGGCTACATCCAAAGCACCAGTCGGTTTTGACACTTCAAGGTTCCTGCACTTCACACTACCACTTGGGTTCAAGCGGCCCAAGACACCAAAGTATGATAGGATAGGGCAAGAAGTCATCTAGCCACTTTCACTATGGACGTCCTGCCCTATCAACATGACAACGGGCTGACGGTCTATCTATTTTTCAAAAGCCTGGAAGGAGAAGCACTGAGGTGGTTCAACCCGCTTACAGCATTTGACCTCAGTGACTTTAAAGTTGTGTTGGAAAAGTTCTTGCTGCAGTACATTCACAGCATCTAACACAAGCCCACCATCGTGGACCTCGTTGCTGAGAAGATGAGGCTAGACAAAGACTTCGCCACCTATGCCAATAGATGGAGGGATATGGTAGCCCGTTCAAAATATCGTTTCCCTGAAGATCAAGCGATAAAAGTCATAGTTCGAAATACTATTGGGGCACTCAAAGAGAGCCTATTGATGGGCGATTTCTAGACATACTCCGAGATGTATGACAAAGCCATGAGAGTCCTTTGCAATAGAAAGGACTTACATTTTCAGGAGTATGAAGAAAAGGCCAAGAAGAAGGCCTCAGGCTACACATACCAAGGCAACACAGCTCTAGTCACAGCACAACATCAACATCAGCCATATGAGGGACTGCTAGTCCAGCATCAAGGGCAGCACATGCAATATCAGCCACCGTTCCAACAGCAGTATCAACAACAACAGCCTTTAGACTACCAAGTGTATGCCCAACAGGGGCAACAACAGAGGCAAAGGAGCTACAGCGCAGTCCTTCCACCTCGATACTATGGGCTTAAGAGGCGAGACTATCCACTACTCCTGGAGCCACTCCAAGACATTTTCAAAATATTAGTGGAGAGGTGAGATCTGCAACCTCTCGTACCAACTCTGAACGCTCCAAATGTCGATCTATCCAAGTATTGTCTGTACCATCAGAAGAATGGACATACTTTTGAGGATTGTTACACGGTCAAAGACAAGATATACGAGCTGAATGATCAAGGAGAAATCATGTGGATTAAGCTAAAGGAGAGACTAAGGGCACGACGGGGTAGTGACATGAGATGTAGATCCATCAAGACCCCATGCCCAATCATGTAGTAACCCACATGGAGGTTGAGGATGCACAACCAATGTTCATCCAACGCATACAAGCAAGCCTTGACCTAGAGCCACTGAGTGCCGATGAGGAGGAGCAAGATGCACCAGCAATGCCTGAACTGGGGATATGGATAGAGGAGGATGCAGATGAGCCTTGGGATGACACCCTAGGATGAGAAACCGAAGACGACAACGAACCCTAGGATGGCCAACAAGATGAGGAGAAAGTTGGTGGTCACGACCACTCCGAACTAGTAAGGGAAATCATCATGAAGTTTGAAGGAGAAAACAACGTCTTCCAAGATGCAGAACTGCCTACGCTTGAGGAACAGTCATGCCCATTAATCATCAACACGCACATCAATGGTTGTTTACTCCACGAGATACTTGTCGACACTGTGGGCAGTAAAAGCTTCTGCTCCCTATCCACCCTGACGTCCCTGGACATTGAAGAGGCTGAAATTACTAAGCATCGCTTCCCCTGTATAGCCTATGACAATAATCGAAGGGAAGTGATGAGGACAATTCAGCTGGATGTCACCATAGGTCCCCTCACTAATGTCACCATAGTTATAGTGATGGAAGAAGATTTAGACCAAGCACTAATTCTGACAAGATCTTGGATGGCCAAAGTCGACGTTGTAACGTCTCATGTACATCAGCTCCTCAAGTTCAAACACCAAGGTGAAGTAATCACCATCAGGGCCAATCACTAGATAGACTTCGGGATAGTATGGGAACCAGCTACACCAAAGCCAGGTGAAGAAAGATCCCTACCAGCGCCATACAATGAAGAACCTCTTAAAGAATAGTACGACTCAAACCCTTAGTACGAGGAAGGAGCAGACTCAAAGATGTTCCAGGACATGATGGGGGAAGATACTGTGCAGCCAACCTTTGATGAGTACATGGATCAACACTGGTATGACATGGATGATACTGAAGACATGTGGCTGTAGATATCCCACTTTCTCATTTCCCAGAGTCCATCTAGGATAAGAACCTTTGAGGCGTCCTAAATCACAGGATGAAGGATTTTCTACTCTATCTTCCAGATATTCTATGTTTTCTTTAGAAACATTCTTGATTCTACTTGATTCACGGTTGTTAGCTATGGCAGAGCTAACTCGCACAAGCTAGTGGCAAGCTTGAAACCTTTGAACATTTTGGTAAGCCACTAGTTGTGGCAAAGCTAACACTCTCACCTTACTCAAATTAGTGGCAGATTTGAGTACCATGAACATAAAGAAGATGTTTTCATGATTTCATTAGATTTCTCAGTATTTTTCAAGCTTTTAAGGGACTTCTCTAGATTTAACATAAAATACAATGGGGTAAAACGCAAAAGACCATATGGTGCCTTCGAGAGTGGTGACTAGTTTAGACGACACAAGAGTGGGCGACATGTCTTATCGTTAGCTGCATGGGCGACTAGATAAAGGTGCCATTCCAACCAGTGCTTGACATCCTAGGTCTTCGTATCGTAACAACATGTCATCCTGGGCATTAATATAATATATAGGATATTTATAAACATTACCATGATTTTTTTCCCATAATTATTATAATTTCTATAATTTTCCAATATTTAAATAATATGTGCTTATCATATAAATCATTATAAGTGCTAAATAATTCCAAGAAATTATCAAAATTTGGATGACTTGACAATTAAGATCACTTATATTTATTTGCCAAAAAAGAGCTTCCTATGATAAGCGTAACCATGCCGGCGATAGCCTCGAGGATTTCGGCGCGGAAGGCCAAAACACATGAGGGATGGCAAAGTCACGGCAAAAAAATAAAATAAAAATAAATATGCAAATGCAGGAGTCGCCACCTAGTCTATTAAAATGAAAGAAGAGGAAAACCATATGAAACATGCAAATCATGCAATGGAAAAGCAAGTCATAAATCAGAAAATGGGTAAGGATCCCTATTACGCACGAGGAAGGTATTAGGCACCCTCGTGCGCCTGATGAATTGGTCTTCTATTGGTTTCTCATTTGCTTATGAAATGTCGGCTTTTCAACCTTTGCTATACGCCCGAGGGCAATATGCCATGCCATGCTTGGTGTCTTATGCTAAATAAGGGTGCATGATGTGCAGGGGTGTGTCTGAATGCTCAGAAGTATCGCTCATATATCGGGTCAAGTGTCGATGCAAAGATATTGCATAAATAAGATCAAGGATATATCAATCTCGAGTGATTTTTCATCCTTGCTTTGCTATATGCCAAATGCAATCTAACATGCATAAAAATGGTTAAAAGCAGAGCTATGCCTTCCTGATATATCAAGGAAGAAAACCTGGAAAAAACCAGAAGCAAATCATGTCGAGAAAGCATGCTAAAAACCATATGAAAACTTGCTGTGTGCTACTGAAAATAGGCTGATGCGCCTGTTTGGTGCGCCAAACTGGTGCTCTAGTCTGGTGCGCCACCTAGGTGCTCCTATGTGGGCCAGAAAGATGTGCTGAGGGAAAACAAAAATACATGCAG
>JAMKQA010040325.1:0-16205 GCA_024699735.1 Posidonia australis
TTTGCATTTCAATCCTCGTGTTTGTCCTTTACTGTATTTACATCATTTCATGGTTTTTAAGATCTTATCCTTTTCACATTTTTCCCACAAATAACATTTTCTAGATGTTTTGTACAAATTTTGTCATAACCTAGATCATGCACCATCCCCATACTTGCATTTATCACATCTAGCCATGAAAATGACCAAATTACCCTTGTATCTCTAATCCATGTGGATGCACTTTAGTTTCGCACTCAACCCTACATAATCCTTGTCCAAGTCATCCCTTAGCATTTCTTATACATTTGGGCATTTATTCATCCATTTCATATAGTGTTCATCACATTTACGCATCAATCCCTCTTTTTAAGTGAGTTTGTGTTTCTTGTGTTTCCTTTTTCAGATTTTTCTCTGCTTTGTTTTTGGAGTCTCTTGCCTTGCATTATATTTGATTCTATTTTATTTTGCGCTTTGAATTTTTGATTTGATTTGGATTTCGTCGCCCGAGGGCTTATACGAATTGACCGAAAGGCCCACATTGGCCCTTTTGCAGTTTATCTTCTCCTTTTCGATTTTCATGACCTTTTCACAAATCCGAGAGTTTGGGTTGACTCCGCTTTTCATCTTATGGCTTCAGTGTGGTTTTCCCGAACATTCAGACAAAAAACACTGTCATTTTATGTGATTTCCTTCGCATGGCATCATTTGTCCGTTTTATGTGGGTTTCTTTGCAATTTTCCCATCTCAATTTCCACAATGTTTTTCATGATTCTGCTGATCAGCGTTGTCTGCATTTTTTATTCTCTTGAGGCCTGTATGATTTTTTGAACCATTCTTTGCAAAAACCTCGTCATTTCATGTGATTTTCTTTGCCGTGTCATACTTTACGATTTCGTCATTTCATGTGGATTTCTTCGCAATTTTCGTACATTATTTTGCACATTCATCCAATTTTGTCATAGCATACGTGTTAGCATGTTGAGAGCATGATCTAAACTTAACAAACATTCATCTAGCCTTTAGCAAGCAATTTAGACTAGAAAGACCGAGTTTCTTGGGCGTACGAGGGTGCCTAACACCTTCCTCGTGCGTAAGAGGAATCCTTACCCATTCTCTAGTTAGCAAACATATAGCCTTCACATTTGCACCTCAAGCATCCAATCTTTCGTGGTTTTCCTCGTATTTCCCTTAGAAGACTAGGTGGCGACTCTTTTTCTTTTGTTTTATCCTATCTTGCGTCTTCGCCATCTTGGCATGGTTATGATCTCCTCCCTTTGATGCGACTCTGCGTCGGACCCTTGAGTTGGCATGGTCACAATATAAAATAAAAGCTAAATTTCTCACTTGTTAACAATATTTTAATATAACAAACCTCTCTATTGGTACATCCAACGATATTGAACTGAACCAGCAAGTCTTGTCTCAGTTACTAGATGAATAGGCAAGTGCATTATAATAGTAAAAAATGCTGGTGGGAAAAGACACTTCATTTAACACAATATGAGTGCAATATTGGATTCTAACTGTTCAAATTCTGTTACATTTATCTCTTTAGAACATAATTACTGAAAGAACTCACATAACTACACTAAAATTAAACAAACATCTGGATGAACTGACTTTCTCATTGCAACTCGTAGAAGTTGTTGCATAAGAAAATAATAATCATAACTCTTGAGTCCATATATTTTCTTTTCAGTCAGTTGAACACAATGGGAAATATTAAACAAGTATCTATCAAGAACCTTTAAAGCATGCATGACCCGACATAATGTTTCCTTCTCTTTATTAGACAGTGTGTAACATACTGGTGGTATATACATTTGGATTCCATCACATTTCTTAGGATGAAGATCCTTTTAGATGCCTATTTCTACCAAATCAAGACGATCTTATATGTTATCCTTAGATTTCTTGTCAATATTCAATAAAGTAGACACAATATTGTCACATACATTTTTTTCTATATGAATAACATCAATGTTATGTCTCACCAATAAGGACTTCCAATAAGGGAGACAAAAGAAAATGTTGATTTTTCCCCAAACATAAGGTAAACTATTTTTTCCTCAATTTCATCATGTTTTCTCTTACGACCACCTCCTTCAATAGTAGTTATTAATTTTCTGAAAGTTCAATTTTGAAATCCCTCAAATTGCTCCAATATATCATGTCTAGGCAACATCTTTGACTTTGCTCTCTATTCCTATGTGTCATCAAAATTTTTCTTGTCACAACGATAATGATGACTTGGCTTTAAAAATCGACAATGAAACATATAGCTTTATTTCCTTGAATGCTTCAAACAATGGTATAATGTAACCTTATTAAAATAAGGACATTGTGTGTCTTCTGTGCTTGTCCCCTATGTGTTTGGCGTTGTGTGTGTGGCACCATGCTTGTAAGCCTGTGTGTGGGTCTGTGTGTGGGCCTGTGTGGGTGGGCTAGTTGTTGGGGATGAGTGGTTGTGCATGTGTAGGGGTGTGGCTAGAAGATGGAGCGTTGGTGTGGGTTGAAGCTATTAGAAGCACTGGTGGTTGGCCAAAGATCAGAGTTTGGGTCATCAGAGGCCATTTAAGGTATGTACCTCGCCTATTGTAATAGAAAGTACTAAAAATTGTAGAAATACTAGGAATGCATGAAATCTAGGTAAATTTGCATTCTTAGAATTTATTATGATTTATGGTAGCATTTAAGGCATTTATGGTAATTGTTTCGTAGGTCCGCCCCTTACTCCCATTTGGGAGAAGAGTCTGTAATGCCCCAAACCTGGATACGTTACTAAATCATGGTATCATCAGCAAAATTACACTAATTACAGTAAAATTAAATAACTATAACTAAGGCTCATCTCTAGGAAACAATGTGCTGCTAGAAGCTCCGATTCTGACATCGGAACTCGACTGCACACGATCTACACCTGAAAACCAAACAAGTACGTGTGAGTGACATCTAAATCACCCAATACACACCCCAACATACAAAAACAGCGAAAAGCCAAAAACTCAATTTTTAATTTATAAAATTTAGTTTTCTTTAAAGATCTAGTCTAAAACATCCTTGTCCATTCCTTTGAAATCATTGGGAATCTGTTCCCAGGGTCATACTCTTTCCAAAACTCACTTTTCCTTTTTCTTTTAAAATTTCTGGAAATCATTTCCAAAACCATGTTCCTTTTCCAAACTCATTTTTCTTCTTTATTGCTTGGGATTTCTTCCCAAGACTAAAACCACTTTCAAAACTCACATCTCTGACCAGATCCAGCCTAAAACACAATGCCTCTCGAGCTCAAAACTAAAATCATAAAAACAGGCTGGTAACTGGTTAAAACACAATTCTTGTTTTATTCTAGGATTTTAGGACCATTCATAAGTCCATCCCAGACAAACCACATTCCTTTTTATTTCTCAAAATCCCATTCTTTTCTTATTCATCTCCACTTTTCTTTACAGATGTTACCTTGATTAGGGGTAACTAGACACACAAGCAGTAGGCGAGGACATCATTTCCCCTACCTCCTCGCACTACCACGGTGAAATTCCCCGTGCGGTATGCCACTGCCCCGACCAAACGGCCTCAGTTTCTTTTATATATGCACGGAGATACGTCTTTGTCTAACACCCCATCGGTGACCCGAACAACTAGGTGCAACGACCCAGTCTCAGCCTATACCATCGGTGACCCAAACAACTAGGTTCAATAACCTAGGCTCAACCTACACCGTCACGAGCTCGGTGACCTGAACAACTAGGTTCAAAGCCCAAGCTCAGCCTACACCATCTTAGGCTTGACAACCACAGTCGTGTCTGGCAACTGGTTTCAATGGAGCCTCATACTCCTACCACGTTGTCGACACCAACCCTTGTGGTTCCTTAACACATTATTAGTGTTTATTTTCAAGACTCTTTAAGCTTTCCTTTTCAAAACCATTTCCATTTTCATTTTTTGTTGTTGCAGGAATCTGTTTCCACGCAACACCTGACCCTCCACTACGGTCCCAACTCAATTCAATTAAATTTATGCTTTAAAATTCATAAATTGGGCCTCATGCCCAAAACCACACACAATCATGCCCAAAACAATTCATAAAATTCATAAATTGGGCCTCATGCCTAAAACCCAAATCATGCCCAAATCCACTTATTTGGGTTCCATGTTCCTCCATGCCATTTACATGGGGAAAACACCACTAACACATGTTCATTATTCATTTAAAACCTTTTATTTCCATTATTTGTGTCCATTTATTCACATGGGCTAGGGGATGAAAACGACAGACCAAATTGGAATTCGGTATACCGAAAATCACTAATTCGGTATACCGAATTCCTTAGGTATACAGAAACCCCCTGTTTCGGTCAACCAAAGGTATTAGGTCTACCGAAACCAATGCCCTTGCACCAATTGACAGGGATTTGGTATGTCGAACCCAGTTCGACATGCTGAAACTCCTATGTTCTGTACATGGCCCCAGCCAACAGACAATTCATTCACCAGAAGTGGGAGCCTCCGGCGGACCCCTCAAACAAGTATCATAAAATACAAATAAAACATGGGGCGTAGACCCTTGAGTTTACTTCAAAACCTCCTAAGCCATTCATCAAACCATAAACCATACATTCCACACGAAAATCACAAAGGGATGAAGCTCAAAAACGGCTACTATAGCCCTCATCCCAAAATCTTGCATATTCCTACAAATTTCAATCCTAACCATATGATATCTATGTTTTCATGCATTCCAGCTCATTCTCATCAATTTCACTATTTTTCTACAATTTTACATGCATTTTTCATCATTTTCATGTATTTAACATGATCTACTGGAAGCATGTAAACGAGCGAAGGAGAAGGGCCACGTACCTCGAGTGGCACTTCGGCGATCTTCCTCACTCCCCAGCGAGTCTCCTCTTGCCCCGACGAAGCCTCCTCCATTGGCGATCCTCACAACCCTCCGCCTCTTCTGCCATGCACCACTCTTCCTTTCCTTCTCCTCTCTCAGTTGCCTTCCCTCTTCTCGTTTGCCTCTGCCTCTCTTTATCCTCTCCTCCTCCCATGTCGCGTCGGCCATCCATCGCGTTAGAAGTGACGGCGATGCATGGGCCACTGGCTGGTGGTGGCACGGGTGGGGAAAGGGGAAGAAGAAGAAGACGGAATGGTGGATCGCGAGGGAGGGAGAGAAGAAAAGAGAGGAGAAAAAGAAAAAAAGAAAGGGAGAAAAGACAGGCACGTAAACCAAGACAACGGTGCATTCTCAAACTAGACCCCACAATGGTCTCAAATCACAAGCAGGTGCATAGAAAGCCAACCACAAGCCCACACATCCAAGAAACAATAGATTATTCATTAATAAACCATTTATACAATATTACAATTAATTCCATGGTTTACAGTTAAAAATGGATAATCAGGCCCAGATGTCACAAGAGTCGGACAATGGTTGGGGCCATTTTCTAGTTTTGTAGAAACTAACATACCGAACCATTTTAGTATGTCGTTTTTCTGTCAATTTTGGTCCTCTTGGCCATGGTTCGATTGGCTGAATCCCTTCGATCTGTTGTTTCATGCCTTGAGTGTTGATCGTTGCACCTAGTTCGGTCGATCAATCATTTTTGGTCTGCCTTACCAAGGATTTTCGAGCGTCCAATTTGATTTTTGATTGACCGTTCTGGTGCCCTGAGCCTAGTTTGGTCTACCACTTTAAAATGGCATACCGAATCAAACCCTAGTTGTTTTATAAAAAATATTTCTGAGGGTTTTCCAGATTGATTTATTTTGCCCATTTGAGATGGGATTGTGGGCCATCAATGGTGGTCTTATGGGATGCCTAATGCGCCAATTTTGTGGAGATTTTGAAAGAATTTTATAAAGATATAAAATGGTTTTGAAAATGATTTTCAAAGGAATGATATGGCTATTTTGGAAATAGTTTTCCTGGTTTTCTATGTGTAGATCAAGAGACCATTGATCGTGCTGTCTAGACCAAGGAGTGTGACGACACTTGCCAGATGGTCAGACGCGTTAACCAAATTGAGGTTGGGGGACCAAAATACCTAAGTCGGAGATTCATTGAGTCTTGGAGGTATGAGACTCCTTGATTGTCATTTTGATGTTAGGATTGTGGTCCACGGGTTGAGGTGTTTTGTGGCATGATGGGGAGGTATGACACTCCTATTGTCACCATGAACACTGAACCTCGAGTGTTGTCGGGTGTGGAGGTATGAGACTCCCTCCTGAGCACTGTGTGAAGGATGCCGTGAGGAGGCATATCCTGTGGTGGCCAGTGCGAGTGGACACGCCCCACCTAGTTGGTAGTGTCCTAAGAGACAGGATTGCCTTCCCAAGTGAAGTTGGCTTTATGAGGGTTCTCCAGGAGGGAGAATTATAGGACGGTGTCGCTCCTATACAAGGTAGTGCCATTGCGGCAATGCAATGCACCTTGGTGGCTGCTTATGGCCAGAGTTGGTTGCCTGGTGTTGGACTTCTTGACTCATTGTGTGTGGTTTTGGCCATTGAGGGCCTTGCTAGTGCTTTGGGCTGGTAGAGCCTTTACCTATTTGGTTTGGCCAGTGTGAGCTGTGTTTCTTGTGGTTTGGGCTTGGTAGGACTTTGTTTTGTGGTTTTCAGCCTGTTAGATCCGAGTTATTGATTTTGTAGTAGTTTTGGAGAAAATGATTGCGACATGGTTTTAAAGGAAAATTGTTATAGTTTTGCTTTCCGCCGTTTTGTCGGATACATATTGGGTGACTTTGGTCACTCACGCTATTTTCTTTGTGATTTTTAGTTGCAAGTGAAGGCGAGCGTGTGTTGCTATTTTAGTGCATATAGTCCGGAGTCTTGTAGCTACACACACACGTTCCTAGTTGTTTAGATATTACTATTTAGCTTTAATTTCTTGTAATTTAATTTGTTTAATTATTGAGAAAATTGGAGGCATTATAGATTGGTATCATAGCACCGGTTCACTAGGTCGCATTAGCCTAGAGTGTCCAATCTAGAGACTCCATAGGTTTTGCATGCATGGTAGAGTTTGCACCTAATGTTTTCTTCATGGTTTTCTGCTTGTTGTTTTGCTTGTGGTGTAGGTGTTTTAGCTCTTTCCTATTATAGGATGCCTCATCATGGTCGCAAGGGTAAGGCTCCTGTCGAGGATTGCAAGCTCCATAAGGGAGTGGGCAAATGGAAGGTTGTTCGTGTCGAACTACGGAGCATGGCACACAGGATCTCTCATACTTTCAGCCTGAGTAGTTCCAGTGAGCCATCGAATGACCTGTGGTAGAGCCAGTTCACGAAGCTTCATCCTTCGTCGTTCAAGGGCAAGGTTAGTACAAAGGAGAGTGAGGCTTTGCTGGAGAGAGTAGTGAAGATACTGTCCAACATGTCGTGTCCAGAAGAGCATTGGGTGCGGTTGGCTACTTATCTACTGGAAGGTGAGGCAGATAAGTGGTGGAAGTCAGTGTAGCGACTGAAGTTCCCAGACTTGGTGGCTATCTATATCCAGTGGAAGGATTTCAAGGTGGCCTTCTATGAGAAATATTTCCCTTTGCTTGTGAAGGAGCAGTTTCACCGAGACTTTTGGAATCTAGAGTAGGGTACTATGTCAGTACTTGAGTACAAGACCGAGTTCGCCTAACTAGAACGTTTCACTCCGGTTTATGAGTTAAAGGAGGAGCAGGGTTAGTGGTTCTTGGATGGCTTGCAACCAAGGCTGGGGTGAATGTGATGGACTGTCAGTGTCAAACCATGGCGAACATGGTTAGGATGGCCTATCGCTTTGAGGAAGGGTATAAGAAGTTCCTGAAGAGTCATCCTAATGGGACGGGTAAGTCTTCTTTTAATTCTCGATTCTCTTTCTCCACTGCTCCAAGTTCTAATGATTCAGGTAGCCCTGGGATGAAGCAAAAGGAAAAATTTGGTGGTACCTCTGCGGGCCAGCGTAGCTTTTTTGTTGGTAGTGGAGTTGGCTACTGTTAGATAGGATCCAATGCTCCCAGAGGGAATTAGTATTTCAGTTATGGTCAAGTGGGTCACATTGCTATAAACTATATTTATCTTCAGAAGACTTCAGTCCCAGTGGTGTGCTACAATTATGGGAAGGCAGGACATGTCCAGAGATCCTATCCAGAACCACCCAAGAAGGTAGGAAGCACACCACAACAGCCGACGAGGGGATGTGTGTTCACCATTGTAGCTCCAGACATTGGACCTTCGGGAGACGTGGTAGAGGATAAGGATGATTAACTAGTGTTGTATAACCCTCTACATGATTGTCGTATTGTCTTTTATAAACTGGACAACTGTCTGATGTATGGATGCTGCCTTGTTGTTGTGCTTAGCCACTAAGTTCTTTTATTGTGGTTGGCTGGATGGTCAAGGTGTTGTTTGACTTAGGGAGCTATTTCATATGTCTCTGAGTCTTTTGCAACGAAGTTGGGAGAGAGACCGGCTAGGTTGACCTTTCATCTCAGCATGGTAATGCCACTAGGGGAGCACAGTTTAGCATGGAAGTATCTGCAATCTGTCGACTTGACGCTGAATGGTAGAGAGTTTGATGCCAACTTGATTGTAACGGACATGCAAGAGTACGATATGATACTTGGCATGGAATGGTTGGCACAGTAGTCCACTTTGATCGATTATGCTTGAAGGAGACTTTATTTTGGATCTCCTAATGATGGATCCTTCTTTGTACAAGGTGGGTGTCGGAGTGATCCTAAGCTTGTCATTTCCGCTATGAATAAGTCTTTAGCTAAGGGTTGCGTGGGATACCTAACTAGTATAGTTACCTCTACTTCTTCTAAGTTGGGTGTTCACAATATCTCTGTGGTGTGTGAATATCCCGATGTTTTCTTTGACGAATTGCTTGGTTTGCCAATTCACAAAGAAGTAAAGTTCTCAATCGATCTGATCCTCATTTCAGATGCTGTGTCAAAGCCTCCCTATCACAAGGCACTAGTAGAGTTGCGAGAACTCAAGACCTAGTTCCAAGAGTTGCTAGACAAGGAGTTTATCTGGTCGAGTGTGTCTTTGTGGGAAGCACCTGTCTTATTCATTTGCATGAAGGATGGTTCGCTCCAACTATGCATAGATTATCGAATGCTGAACTAGATCATCGTGAAGAACAAGTATCCTTTGCCCTGCATTGATGACTTGTTCGACCAGCTGCAGTCTACCTCGATGTCTTTGAAGATTCATCTGAGGTTAGGGTATCACCAGTTGAGGATACAAGACTTAAGGCATTTAGAAGACTATCTTTCAAACACGGTACGGGCAATACGAGTTCACGGTCATGCCGTTTAGCATGACTAATGCACCGATTATATTTATGGGTCTGATGAACATGATTTTTAGCCCTTTTCTGACCAGTTCATGGTGGTTTTTGTTGGTGATGTGCTAGTCTACTCCCCTATTGTGGAGACTCATGCCTTGCACTTGAGGGTAGTTTTGGATACTCTACAGCATCATCAACTGTATGCCAAATTCTCCACATGTAAGTTCTAGCTGAGCAAGGTTATGTTCCTTGACCATTGGATTTTTGGAGAAGGCATCAGAGTTGACCCTTCTAAGGTGGAAGCGATAAGCGGTTAGGAGTGACCTAGGAATGTGACTAAGATCAAGAGTTTCTTGGGTCTAGAGGGCTACTATAGGAGGTTTATCATGGATTTCTCCTCTATAGCCGTGCCTCTGACAGAGTTGACCAGGAAAGGAGTCCCATTCTACTAAGACCAAATTTGTGAGGCAAGTTTTTAGGAGTTGAAGTCTCGTCTAGTTTATGCCCTGTGTTGACTTTGCCTTTTAGAAGTGGTGGCTTCACTGTGTATAGTGATGCCATTGATGTTGGGTTGGGGTGTGTTCTGATGCAGCATGGTATTGTTATCGCATATGCTTCACGCCAGCAGAAGAATCATGAGAAAAACTACCCGACCCACGATTTGAAAATGGCTGCCATAGTGTTCGCTCTCAAGCTCTAGCGGCACTATCTGTATGGAGAGCAGTTTGAGGTCTTCATCAATCATCAGAGCTTGAAGTATATCTTCATGTAGAGGTACCTTAATCTGAGGCAACGTCAGTGGGTGGAGTATCTGAAGGACTAAGATTTCTGTCTGTCCTACCACCCTATGAAGGCCAACGTGGTTGTTGATGCTCTAAGTTGGCTCACGCATATGGTGGCGAGCCTGATGGTCTAGGAATGGACCATGCTGGAGGATCTAGTGAGCTATAGGCTGAAGCAGCATGTAATATCCGTATATTTATTTTTGTAATTATTTACATTTTTAATGAATTTATTCTTGGACGAGTGTTACTGTTCCGAGGCCTGTTTGTGTGGTTTTGTGGTTTGGGCTTGGGCCTCGTGGGCCAGCTTCTATTTGAGTGTCGCTGTGCACGATTAGCACTGTGCATTGTGGCACTATACTTGTAGGCCTAGGTGTGGGTCCATGTAGGGCCCACGTCGATGGGTCGGTCGGTGGGAGTGAGTTGGTGCAATGGTTTGTTGGCTCGTGCGGAAGGTCGATGGTTGCACTTTCCATGCATGCATGCAACAACCTCCCTCCGCACGTATATATGTTGCTGCTGACGACCTTTTCTTCCACACCTCACTTCCTTTTTCTTCGTGTGTCTTCCCTCCACTTCCCGAGCACGCCATCTCCTTCTCCTCCCTTACTCGCCTTCCTCTTTCTCCCTCACTCTCCCCATTCACCCCCACCTTCTCCTCTCCCCCGTCTCTTCCACCACCTCTTCCCCTATTTCTTCCCTCTTCCCTATCGGTGTGCTAGAGAGTTGGTGGAGGCGTGCAGTGGGGTATGGAACTTCGGAGAGGTGTCCTTGAGGTTATGGAGTGGCCATGCACGTATGGAGTCGCCGGAGTTGGCCGGAGATCAAGGTTGGATCGCCGAAGAGCTTGTTGCAGGTACGCACCTCCAACAATGTATATAAAGCATGAATTTGGTAGAAAATGCTAGGATTGCATCAAATCTAGGTAAATTTACATTCCTAGAATTTATTGTGATTTTACAAGAATTTATGGTTGTATTTATGGTGTTTTATGATGGTGGTTGTTGTTTGGGTCCTTTTGACCCTTCTGTCTTTGTGAATTTGTATCTTGTTGCATGATGAATGGATTTTGGTTTTGTTTGTGTGGATTTGGAGTAGACTCAAGGGTCTACATCTTATGTTTTATGTGAGATTTTTGGTGCTAGTTTTGGGGGTCCGATCATTGGTTCCATTTAGACAATTTTGAAAAGTGGAGTTTTGGGTCATTTTCTGGAATTGCAGAATTCAGCATACCAAAGTGGAAACGACATATTGAATCAGTAATTTTCGATATACCAAATCTTTTTGGCATGCTAATCTTTCTATCAGCTTTTGTCTTCGATCGATTTGGCCTACCGAATCTCTCCAAACGACCAAACTAGGAAAATTCGGCATACCGAATCCATTTCAGCATGCCCAATCAGGGCCCAATTGGTTTTATAAAAATATGTTTTCTGTGGGTTTCTTGGATTGGTTTATTTTACCTATTCGAGGTGAGATTGTAGGCCGTTAGTGGTGGTCCCATGGGACACCTGATGTGTCATTTTGTCGAGGTTTTTAAAGAGTTTCCAAAGATATAAAATGGTTTTGAAAATGGTTTCAAAGAGATTATTGGTCCGTTTTGGAAAATGGTTTTCCTAGTTTTCTGTGTGTAAGCCAAGACACCGTGGGACCATGTCATCGGGACCAGGAATGTGACGACATTCTCGGGTGGTCGGGCGCGTCTCCCTGGTTGAGGTCAGGGGCAGAGATACTTGAGGCTGAGGGTCATCGAGTCTTGGAGGTATGAGACTTCCTAACTGTCATCTCAAAGCTAGGGTTGTAGTCCGCGGGTTGAGGTGTCTTGTGGCATAATAGGGAGGTATGATACTCCTACTGTCACTGTGAGCACTGAGGCTTGAGTGTTGTTTGGTGTGGAGGTATGACACTCCCTCTTGAGCACCATGTGGAGGATGCCGTGGGGAGGTGTACCCTGTGGTGGCTAGTGCGGGTGGGACACATGCCCCATAGCTGGTAGTGTCCTGAGCGACAAGACAACCTTCCTAGGGAAGGATTGGCTTTGTAAAGGTTCTCCAAGTGGGAGAATCGCTAGATGGTGATCGCTCTTGCATAGGGTGGCTTCACCGTGCAATGCAGATGCCATGGTCACTCCTTGGTAGACTGCTTGTGGCAAAAATTGGTTGCCTGACGCCAGACTTCCTGACTCACTATGTGTGGTTTTGGCAATTGAGGGCCTCGTTTGTAGTTTTTGGCTAGTAGAGCCTTGATTATTATTTTGACTGGTGTGGGCTTGGTTTGTCTGATTTTTGAGAAAATAATTGTGAAATGAATTAAAAAGAAAAATTAATATAGTTTGGTTTTCCGCCATTTTGTGGGGTGCGTGCTGGGTGACTTTTATCACTCACACTTGTTTTTTGTGATTTTTGAATTACAGGTGCAGACATGCAGTGGGTTTAGCATAGTGCATATAGTTCAGAGTCTCGTAGCGGCACACATAGGTTCTTGGTAGTTGATATTTCTGTTTAGCTTTTAATTTCCCGTAATTTAATTTGTTTTAAATTGTTATGAGAAATTTGGGGCGTGACACGGCATGTTTAGGAAACGGTTGGTACCTGGGTGGCCAACCTCTCTGTTAGCCTCTAATCGGTGGAGTTCATTGTCGTTTGTTAGTAGCTAGATCCATTTGTTCAGGTAGTGGCTGGAATGCTAGAGGCTAGTGGAAAACCTCACTTCTTTGTTGGGGCATATGAAGAGTTGAGATATGATATGTGTCTGTATGTGCCCCAGCATGAGGAGGCTAGGCAAAGATTGCTCAATGAAGTGCATCAGTCCAAGTACACTATTCACCCTGGGAGTATGAATATGTATCGAAAACTGAAGTGGAACTTTTGGTGGCCTAGCATAAAGAGGGATGTGGCTGACCATGTGACAAGGTGTATAACTTGCCAGTTGGTCGAGGCAAAACACCAGAAACCTGGAGGAACCTTGAAGCCATTGGCTATCCCTATGTGGAAGTGGGAGTACATCTCCAAGGACTTCGTGACAGGTTTGCTGCGAGCATAAAGGAAGAACGACATCATGTTGGTGATCATGGATCAGCTAACCAAGTCTGCTCACTTCTTACCCATTCAAGTGAAGCTTCTGATGCACCGTCAGGCGGAGCTGTACGTGTCCAAGGTTGTTCGGCTTCATGGTGTTCCAATGCCCATCGTGTCAGATAGAGACACGAGGTTTACCTCAAGGCTCTGGAAAACTTTGCAGGTGGCCTTTGGCACCGTACTCAACTATAGCACAACATTTCATCCTCAATCGGATGGTCAGATAGAGAGGACTATTCAGACGTCAGAGGATATGCTTAGAGCATGTGCCCTAAACCTACATGGGAGTGGGGAAGACCATTTCCCATTGATTGAGTTCGCCTACAATAACAGTTATCACTCAAGCATCAGGATCGCCCCGTACAAAGCCCTTTATGGTAGGCCATGCAGATCGTTGGTTTGCTGGAGCGAGGTAACGAGTGCCAATTGATTGGCCCTAAGTTTATGCAGTTGTACGCGGACAAGGTTGATCTGATTCATAGTAGGTTGTTAACTGCACAGAGTCGGCAGAAGAATTATGCCGACAGGAGGCGAAGGTCGCTGGAGTTTCTAGTGGGAGACTATGTGTTCCTGATGGTGTCACAAACCAAGGGTGTCATGAGGTTGGGGAAGCGTGGGAAGCTAAGCCTTCGCTTTATTAGCCCATACTAGATTACCAAAAGGATCAGTGAGGTTGCTTATCGGCTAAATGTACCACTAAAGCTGTCGTCCATGCACGACGTGTTCCATGTCTCCATGCTAAGGAAATGTCTGGCTGATGCATCTCATGTGATTCCGGTTCAACCAGAGGGGCTCTAGGAAGATCTGTCCTTTGTAGAGAATGACGTCTAGATTATTGACTACAAGGAGCAGGTGCTATGAAACAAGGTGACTCCACTGGTTTTAGTGCAGTGGCGGCATCATGGAGCCGAGGAGGCCACGTGGGAGCACGAGGAAGCCATCTTAGCCCAATGTTCGCATATTTTCGCCTACCAGTGATTTTAGGGGCGAAATCCTCTTTTAAAGAGGATAGAATGTAACACTCGTAAATTTATTTTGTAATTATTTACATTTTTATAAATTTATTCTAGACAGGTGTTACTATCCTGAGGCCCTATTGTGTGATTTTGTGGTTTTGAGCTTGGACCCCACAGACTAGCTGCTGGTTGTGTGTTTCCAGTCCTTGTCCACTACGTAGTTGGCACTGTGCGTGTGGCACTGTACTTGTGGGCACGTGTGTGGGTCTGTGTGTGGGCCTATGTTAGTGGGCCAGTTGTTGGAGGCGAGTGGTTGTACATGTGTGGGAGTGTGACTGATAGATGGAGGTGAGTTGGTGCACATGTGCGATGGACCTGCAGGATGTGTGTGTGCTTACCTTCCTCTTTGTGTAGCTACTTAAGCCAAGACACTTCCATGCACTTCTCCACCTCTCCCTCTTTCCCACCTTGTCCTTCCTCCTTCTCAAGCATACCTCCACCCCTCCCCCTTCACCCCAACACCTCTCCATCCCCCTCTCTCTCCCATCTGTCCAACTAACTCCCTTTCTTCTTCTCTTTCCCCCTCCATTTCTCCTCTCCTACATGGAGTGCCTGAGGATGGGTGTGGCGTGTGGTGGCGTGTGGCAGCTCATGGAGCTCCGAGGAGTCACCTAGAAGTCAAGGGAGCCTCGGTGTGGGTCAAAGCTGTCGAAGGCACCAGTGGTTGGCCGAAGATCGGAGTTTAGGTCGTCGGAGACTATTTTGAGGTACATACCTCACCTCTTGTAATAGAAAGTATTAAAAATGGTAAAAATGCTAGGAATGCATGAAATCTAGCTAAATTTATATTCCTAGAATTTATGATGATTTATGTTAGCATTTATGGCATTTATGGTGGTGGTTTTGTTTTAGGTCCTTTTCAACCCTACTGCTTTGTGATTTTATTGCATGAGTTGTAGTGCATGGATTTAGGTTTTGTTTGTATGGATTTAGAGTAGACTCGAGGGTCTACAACATAAGTTTTATGTGAATTTTATGGTGGTTGTTTTCTAGGTCCGCCCCTCACTCCCATTTAGGAGAAAGAGCTGAATAGAGGTTAGAGTCGTTTTCTAGTTTCGTAGAAAACAACATACCAAACCATATCGATATGTCTTTTTTTTTGTCAATTTTGGTCCTCTTAGCCATGGTTCGGTCAGCCAAATCCCTTCAGTCTACCGTTTCATGCCTTAAGTGTTGACTGTTGGACCCAGTTTGGTCAATCGATCGTTTTTGGGCTGCCAAATCAAGGATTTTTGGGCGTCCAATTTGATTTTCAGTTAACCATTCTGGTACCTTGAGCCCAGCCTAGTTTGTCGTTTCAAAATGACGTGTCGAATTAGGCCTCAGTTGTTTTTATAAAAATGATTCTCGAGGTTTATCCAGATTAGTTTATTTTACCTATTTGAGATGGAATTGTGGGCCATTAGTAGTGGTCTTATAGGATACCTAATGTACCGAGTTTGTGGAGATTTTGGAATAGTTTTCCAAAGATATAAAATAGTTTTAAAAATAATTTCCAAAGGAATTATATGGCCATTTTGGAAATGTTTTTCTTAGTTTTCTATGTGTGGGCTGAGAGAATGTGGGTCGTACTATCCAAACTAGAGGGTGTGACGACACTTACCAGATGGTCGAGAGCATTACCTAAGTTAAGGTCGAGGGGCCAAGATACCTGAGGCAAAGATTCGTTAGGTCTTAGAGGTATGTGACTCTTTGATTATCATTTCGAGGCTAGGGTTGTGGTCCACAGATTGAGGTTTTTGTAGCATGACGGGGAGGTATGACACTTCTACTGTCACCGTAAGTACTGAGGCTCGGGTGTTGTCGGGGGTGGAGGTATGAGACTTCCTCTTGAGCACCATGTGGAGGACGTCATGAGGAGGCATACCCTGTGGTGGCCATTGCAGGTGGGACACATGCTGTAACCATGCCGGCGAGGAGATTCCGCAAATGAATGTGAAATCGGACGGCAAAATCACGTCGAAAAAGCAAAAATAAATGGAGTCGCCACCTAATCTATTATGGAAGACAAGGAAAACCATATACATGAAATAAATCATGCAAAAAACAAAAGAAAAGGACAAGTCTACGAAATAAA
>JAMKQA010040326.1:0-14817 GCA_024699735.1 Posidonia australis
CCTCCATGTCATTACATAGGGAAACATCATTCATATAAACCCACCATACCATTAAAACCATTTAACATTCATTAAAATTCACATTTTTACATCCCAAGTTCAGGGCAAAAACGGCATACCGAATTTTCAATTCGGTATTCCGAAATTCACTGTTTCGATATACCAAAAATTTTTGGTATGCCGAAACACCCTGTTTCAGTCGACTGGGTGTGTTCGATTTGCCAAAATCAGGTATCTGGCTTAATCTGTCAGGATTTCAGCATACTGAATAAATTCGGTATACCGAATTCCTCGACCCCTATTCCGCTGCAGCGGAATTTGCCAAAAATGGGAGTCCGATTGGACCCCCTAAACATACACCAACAATTTCCATAAAATCATGGGGTGTAGACCCTCAAGTCTACTTCAAAACCCCTCAAACCATTCATGATTCCATCAACCACACAGTTCAAACGAAAATCAAAAGTGGAAGAGGCTCAAGAACGGTTATTGTAGCCTTCAACCCCAAAATCACATTTTCCCCACAAACATCAATCCTAACCGCATGATCTCTACATTCTCATGCTACGCATCACATTCCCATTCATTTCATGATTTTTCTACAATTTAACATGCATTATCTTGATTTTCCATGCCATTTACCTATTGTTAACAAAACGCTAAACTGAGGGAGGGGAAGGGGTCGCATACCTCGCTCAGCCCTCCGGCGACCCTTAACACACTCCGGCAAGCCTCCTTGCGTCGGAGGAACAACACGAGCGGCTCACACCACCTCCTTCATTGCGCCCGCTCCTCTTTCCCTTCTCCTCTCTCGGTCACCTTCTCCTCTCTCGCATGCCTCAGCCTCCCTTTATCCTCATTCCCACTCTCGTCGTGTCGGCCGCCCATCACGTCGGAAGAGAAGGCGAGGCAAAGACTGGTGTCGTTGGTGGCACGGGTCGGAGAAGGGAAGGAAGGAGACGGAAAATGGTGCAGGCTCGTGGGAGGAAAGGAAAAGAAAGGAGAAAAAGAAGGAAAAGAAAGGAAGAAAAGACAAGCATGCGAATCGATGTGACTGTGCATCCTCAAACCAGACTCCACATTGGTCCCAAATCACAAACAGGTGCACAGACAACCAACCACAAGCTCACACAAACAAGAAACAACAGATTATCCATTAATAAACCATTTAAACAATATCACAATTAATTACATGGTTTACAAATAAAAATGGATAATCAGGCCCAGATGTCACATCATTCCTAACACATTCTTTTTCAAAAACTCACATTTTTCGTTTCCTTTTAAAAATATCTAGAATCATTTTCATAATTCATATTTCAGACCAGATCCAGCCTAAAATACAATGCCTCGCAAGGCTCAAACCAAAATCTCAAACATTGGCTGGTAACTGGTTAAAACCATAATTCTGATTCCTTTCTAGGATTCTAAGACTATTCATACGTCCAATCCCAGACAAACCACATTTCTTTTCATTTTACATTTCCACTTTTCTTTACTGATGTTACCTTGATCAGGGGAAACCAGGCACACAAGCAATAGGCGAGGACATCATTACACCTACCTCCTTGCACTGCTGCAGTGAAATTCCTCGTGAGGGATGCCACTGCCCTGGCCAACTGGCCTTAATTTCTTTCTCATATATGCACGAGGATACGTCTTTGTTTGATGCCCCATCGGTGACCCGAACAACTTGGTAGAACGACCTAGGCTCAACCTACACCGTCGGTGACCCAAACAACTAGGTTCAATAACCTAGGCTTAGCCTACACCATCACGAGCTCGGTGACCCAAACAACTAGGTACAATGACCCAGGCTCAGCCTACACCATCTCAAGCTCGGCAACCACAGTCGTGTCTTGCAACTGGTTTCATTGGAGCCTCATACTCCAACCATGTTGTCGACACCAACTCCCGTGGTTCCTTAACACATTATTAGTGTTTCATTTTCAAAACTCTTTAAGCTTTTCTTTTCAAAACCATTTCCATTTCATTCTTTTCGTTGCAGGAATCTATTTCCATGCAACACCTAACCCTCCACTGGGGTCCCAACTTAATTCATTAAAAACCATGTGCTTTAAAATCACAATTGGGTCTCATGCCCAAAACCACACAAAATCAACCTTTATATTAATTTATGGGGTCACCACCCAAAAACCATGCCCAAATTTACTTTTAGGTTCCATACTCCTCCATGTCATTTACATGGAAAAAACATCATTAACACATGTTAAATGTCCATTTTACAGTCACATTGCATATATCTGGGCCAGGGCAAAATCAGCAGACCGAATTTCAAGATCGGTATACCAAAAATCCTTGGTTTGATACACCGAATATTTTCGGTATACCGAAAACCCCTGATTCAATCGACCGAATGATTTTGGTCTACCAAAACCAGGTATTTTGGCTTAATCTAATAGAGATTTGATATGCTGAATTCAATTCGGCATGCTGAATTCAATTCGGCATGCCGAATTGCCCAAAACCAGGGCACCTCCCCTATTCTGGACGATGGAAATCGCCCAAGGTGGGAGTCTCAATTGGACCCCTCCAAACACACATCACAAAATACGAGTAAATCATGGGGTGTAGACCTTGGAGTCTACTTCAAAACCCCACAAACCATACATGATTTCACTAACCATACAAGGAGATATAAATTCTCAAAGAGAACATGCTCAGAGTTGAACCGTAAAACACTTAAGGCTTTCTTCTACCAAAACCCACGAAATTCACACAACCTAGCATAATCTCTACTCATTGACATCATTAATCACATTTCCATCATTCCAACTATTTTTCTACAATTTTTCATGCATTTTTCGTCATTTTCATATATTTTACCCAATTATTCAAACCAAAAGGAAACGAGGAGGGATAGGGGTCACGTACCACCGACGGTACCCCGACGATCCTCCCGCGCTCCAGCGAGCCTCCTCGCGCCCTAAAGAAGCCTCGACGAACCTCAGCCTCTAGTAGACGCTCCTTCTTCTTCTTTCTCTTCTTCCCAGCACGTCTCTCTCTTCATTGCCTCCTCCTCCACTCAAACTCCTCTCCTCTCTATATCTCCTCTTCCTCCCACAAGCTGCCAGCCATCCATCACGTTGGAGGGGACGGGGAAGCACAAGCGATGTCGTTCGTGGCACGGGTGTGGGTGAGGTTGAGGAAGAAGAAGAAGAGGATGTAAGCCCGTGGGGTGAGAAAAGAGAGAGAGAACAAGAAAGGAAGAAAAGATAAGCACGCAAATTGAGATAGCTCTGCATCCTCAGATTGGACCCCACATTGGTCCCAAATCACAAACAGGTGCATAGAAAGCCAACCAAACTCTCACATATCCAAGAAACAATAGATTATCCATTAATAAACCATTTATACAATATTACAATTAATTACATGGTTTACAAGGAAAAAATGGATAATTAGGCCCAGATGTCACATCCTACCCCCTTAAAAGAATTTCGTCCTCAAAATTTAGTTTTAACAAAACAAGTAGGGGTATTGTCTCTGGATGTCCATCTCGCGCTCCCAGGTGGCCTCCTCTGTACCATGGTGTTGCCACTGAACTAACACCAACGAAATCACTTTATTCCTGAGGACTTGCTCTTTTCTGTCTAGTATCAAGACTGCATTTTCAACCAAAGACAAGTCGTCTCGCATTGTGGCACTGTGCGTGTGGGGCCCATGTGTGGGGTCCCCGTGGGGCCCACATTTGTGGGTTGTTGGTTGTGGTTGGTGGTTGGGTGGAGTGGTTGGTTGCTCGTCCCGCATGGTGGTTGGGCGCAAGTGGGCATGTTCTCAGCTACTGCGGGCGCAGGCTTTATAAGACGCACCGCTCTCCTCCGTCGCCATCGCCGTCTTCTCCTTCCTTCCTCTTCCTTTCCCTTCCTCCTCGGCGGCGCATCCCTCCTCCTCCCCCCCACCTTCTTTCTCTTCCTCCCCACTCTTCCTTCTCCTTTCCCCTTCTCCTTCCACCTGACCTCCTCTGTTTCCATTATTCTTCCTTCGTGCATGTCGAGAGAGAGAGAGAGATAGAGGGAGCAAAGCAAAGGGCTGTGGTTGCTCAAGGTGGTGTGCAGAGCTTGCATGGTGTGCTCCCGTGGTCGTGGCAAGGCCATGGTCGCCAAAGTTCGCTGGAGTCGGTCGAGAATCGCTGGAGCGCATTCTCAGGTATGCATCTCTACCTCGTGTAATAGAAAGCTTGAAATTGGTAGAAAATGCTAGGATTGCAAGGAATCTAGGTAAATTTACCTTCCTAGCATTTATTGTGTATTTACAGAGCATTTATTGGGCATTTATGCCGGTGGTTGCGTTTTGGGTCGTTTTGACCCTTTTGCCTATTTGATTTTATATCTTGATGCATGGTGAATGGATTTTAGTTTTGTTTGTTGGGTTTTAGAGTAGACTCGAGGGTTTACACCATATGTTTTATGAAAGATTTTTGGTATTTGTTTAAGGGGTCCGATCGGAGGTGCCAGTTTGGGGGATTTTGAACGGTAGGGTTTAGGTCGTTTTCTGGTTTCGCAGAATTCGGCATACCAAATGGAAGCGGCATACCGAATCAGGGGATTTCAGCATACCGATTCCGCTCGGCATATCGTTTTTCTATCAGTTTAGGTTCGCTGGTCGAGATTCGGTCATCTGTTTTTGGACGGTATTCCAAAATTGGCTTGAGTGTTGACTGTTGACTTGATTCGGTCGACCGATCTAGAATCAGCCTACCGAACCAGGGGGATTCGACCTACCGAACTAGGGGGAATCGTCCTACCGAACCAGGGGTTTTTGGCATGCCGAACTTGATTTCGGCATGCCGATTCTGGGCCCAAATGAGTTTACAATTGCGTTTTCCAAGGGCTTTCTAGATTGCCGCGTTTTGTCCCATTGAGAGGGACTGTGGGCCGTCAGTGGTGGTCTCCTAGGACACTTGATGCATCGTTTTTCCGAGGTTTTGGAATAATTTTCAAAAGATATGAAAATGGTTTGGAAATGGATTTCAAAGAATAGTTAGCTTGTTTTGGAAAATGTTTTCCTGGTTTTTTGTGTGCGGGCCGAAATAGTGTGTGACCATGTCGTCGGGACCAGGGAATTTGATGACATTCTCAGGTAGTCGGGCAAGACTCCCTGGTTGAGGTCGGGGGCCTAGATACCTGAGGCTGAGGGGCGTTGAGTCCTGGAGGTATGAGACTCCTTGACTGTCATCTCAAGGTTAGGGTTTTGGTCCGCGGGTTGAGGAGTCTTATGGCATGACGGGGAGGTATGATACTCTTATTGTCGCTGTGAGCACTGAGGCTCGGATGTTGTCGAGTGTGGAGGTTTGATACTCCCTCCTGAGCACCATGTGTGGATGACACCGTGAGGACGCGTACCTTGTGGTGGCCAGTGCGGGTGGGACATGTGCCCCCTAGCTGGTATCGTCCTAAGAGACAGGACAGTCTTCCCAGGGAGGGGTTGGCTTCTAAGGGTTTTCCTAAGGAAGGGGAATCGCGGGACGGTGAACACTCCTACACAGGGTGGCCGTCACCATAGCAGTGCAGAACGCTGCGGTCACTCCTCAGTGGACTGCGTGTGGCCAGAGTTAGGTTGCCTAGCGTCAGGCTTCCCGACTCACTGTGTGTGGTTTTGGCCATTGAGGGACTTTGCTTGTGGCTTTGGGCTAGTAGAGCCCTGGTTTGTGGTTTTGGCCGGTGTGGGCCTGATTTCTGAGGTTTTGAGAAAATGGTTTGCGAAATGAATTTAAAAAGGAAAAATGATTATGGTTTTGTTTTCTACGGTTTTCGTGGGGTGCATACTGGGTGACTTTGGTCACTCATGCGTTTTCCTTGTGGTTTTGGTTTACAGGTGTAGACATGCGATTGGTTTAGCGTAGTGCATATAGATTGAAGTCTCCTAGCCGCACACACAGGTTCCTAGTAGTTTGATATTTGCTGTTTAGCTTTAATTTTCCTGTAATTTAATTTGTTTAAATTATTGTGGAAATTTTGGGGTGTGACATATTTGTCGGAGGCCTTACATCTTCTATGACTGAGACTGATTTCAAAAAGTACTTTGATCAATTTGGGATAATCACCGATGTAGTTGTGATATATGACCATAACACTAAAAGGCCAAGGGGATTTAGGTTCATAACTTATGATTCAGAGGATGTGGTGGACAAGGTGTTGCTGAAAACGTTTCATAAGCTAATTGGAAAGATGGTTGAGGTCAAGTGGGCTATCCCATAACCAAAGTATACGATGTTTATTCATCGTCAAAAGTGATTAATCTAGTTTAATACTTTTCATTTTTAAAATGTGGTTTTTTATGGAGCAGTTCAAAGTTCTTGAGATAAATCCAATGACAAAAGGCATGATGTTAGTTATTGCATTAAGATCAAAAAATTGAGATGATTTCATTGTAAGATAAGCATTTGCTGCACTTCGTAAAAGTCAAAGGCATGCCTTCATTATTTTCTACTCTGGAGATAAGAAGATGCAATATAACATCAAATGATGCATGCAACCATCGTGTCCAATTCATCGGTTCATGTATTGGAATGTAGATGATGAAGTGATAGAGCGTATTAAACAATAATTGTCCTTCTACCACAACAAAATAGTATCCCCATAGGAATAATTAAGTTAATGCCAGAGTTGTTCCTCTCCTGGCAAAAACATTATGTTTGGAGAAGAAGCAAGACACAAACGAATATACTTAAAAAAATACACCACAAAATAATCACACCAAGTAAGAAATTACAAGATCTATTTACATGGCTTAACATTTGATATTTATGTCGATAGAATGAAGGTGAAATACATTAATTATCAACAAATAAATATTAGACCAAGCTACCACTCATATATAGCAACATGATTTTGTTAGGGACTTCTATGATAAAAAAAATGAAGTATACAAGTAGTATGAGAGAAATCTATCTATGAGGTTGATGTATTACATTGGGGAGAATTCCTATATAATGTATCAAGTTATACAGAAATAGATAAGGAAAGCATACCAAGATTATCGGGGCTCTATAGAGTAATAATATTCATCCTATTTTTCTAGATGGGAATAATCCTACTAATATTCTAAAATCAACCTTCAAACTCACAGTGACTTAGTCATCTAAATGAGAAGTCATCTAAATGAGATTTGTTTATGGAGACAAGGACTAAATAAGGAGGGTGAGATGTCTTCCAATCTACCAGAAGCAACCACTAGTTTTAAGTAGAGGATGAATAAGATCACATTATCAATCATGAAGCAAGATATGAGACATCTCACAACAAATGATAGCAATAGTACAATATAATACATATGCTTGTGCTTCGTCCACATGCTTGATGAAAGGTAAAGACAAGCATCAAGAAGCCTACCAAATCATAAAAGGGTTGTTTCCAAATTATGCAACAAACAACATCCATTTTACTGCATTAGAGTTTTGCAATCTTGTCATAAAATTCTGAATAAATCATACAAGAGTTGTTTCCAAATTATGAAAGAGTCTTTGGATCTAGCTGATTAAATGCTTATCCAAAGACAATTTCCTTAATCATTACAAAATCAATCAACACTTAAGTTTACCAAAGACAATGACTTTAATGCTCCTTAATCATTACAAAATCAATCAACACTTTAGTTTATTAAAGACATTAACTTTGCATGATATTGTAGACATTATATCAACACTTTAGGATTTATTTCTTGAGAATTGATTGAGGTGTACAATTTGTAACAACCCTTAAGTCACTCTCAAACCAAGCTACATTTTTCATTTTTATTATTATTTTATCAATTACAATTACACTAAGCTATATCCACACATAATCTATAAAGCATAAACAACAAAAATAAAATTAAAACTATAAACTCACCGGAATTCCTAATATGTGGCAGCATGACTTATCCTATGTGCACTAGCTGAAAACCAACTCCTATCCTTGCACTTGTGAAAAATACCAAAAGCACACATGTGTGACCACTCAAAATGGTCACCTAGTACACATCCCACTTAAACAACTCGGCAAAAAACGTTGAAGAAATGGGCATAATTATGCCCCATACAAACAAACACGAGCGTCCATCTCGGATGTCGCAACACTAAGTCATAGTAATCCACTATTGCTCGACAGGTAGTAAAACCTCAAAAATCATGTCTTTAAAATCTTTCTTTTCTTTTCTTTTCTTTTTAAAAACCCCAAGCATGCTCTTTGAAAATCCTTTATTCACACTCGAGTTGACCACTCTTGCCAAATCATGCCCAAAACCATGCCAAAACACACAACCTGATCCTATACACACTCTGTACAAATTAGACAACCAATGGTGTTTGAACACTCTTTATAGCATCTAGATCACTCACCATAGTCACACACAAAAAACAAAAAGCAAGCATAGAATCCTAGCTCCAAAACCATGGTTTACTCTAGACCAAAACCACGGAGTCACTACTCCAAAATACCATGCAACAACTGGCACCCACTATGGCCTCCTCTAGGCTAGAGCCTGATTTCCTGAATTAGGACTCAGCGAAAACCACAAGTCAAACAAATGTGTCATGTTGTCTGGCTCCATGTAGCCAACATAGGCCACAAGTAGCCCACCGAAGAGTTACCATAGACAACCACCTTGTGGAGAAGTCTGTACATCCTGTAGTCTCACTACCTACAAGATCCTCAAAAGCTAATCCCAGCTGAGAAAGCTGCTCACTCCACCTGGGCAAGCTATCCTCTCTCAGGACAAACCACAGGGTATGTCTTCTCGATGCCCTAGCTCAATGCTCTAAACCACTAGAGGCTCCTCACTCATAGGCTTAGTCAGCACCCACAAGTCTAGGTACTCGATTCATGCAACGTATCATGCAGTTACATAGAGGTTTCATATCCCCTACATCCATTATCATGATACCACTAGGTCCAAAACAATACTGTAACAACCCACGTTACTACACCCAAAAGCTCTTAGTGTAATTAAAATTTAACACAATTAAATGCTAAATTTTGAGAATAATTAAAGGCTAAGCTCAATATCTAAACTATGAGGAAACTAGTGGATGGCTAGGTGACTTCGACTATATGTGCTAGCTAAGCATACTGCAACTCACCTGCACTTATCATTGAAAAACTACAAAGAAAATATGCATGAGTGACCAAATAGTCACCTAGCACACACTCCGTGAAAACAATAAGAAAATCGGTAAAATCAAAGATATAAATTTTAGCATACTTGAAACACTTTCAAAATCTTTTGCTTCCTTTCCAACACCATCAAGAAACCATCCATATAGCAAAAACTTAGCTCGACTAGCCAAAACACAGGGAAACCACAACAACGCAACACATGCAAAAAGATACTCTAATGCTACTTAGGCCAAAACTCAAAACCTCGAGTCACACATGTAGAAAACCACTTTGAGTCGAGATGCCCGATGCTAGGCAATCGATTTTGGCCACAAGCAATCACTGAGGTGCACTGCACTGCCATGGTCTCGCCACTCTAGACAGAATGAGTTTGTCCCACGATCCAACCACACAAAAAGGATCGCTCCCACACCAACCACGTAGGAAGGTTGTCCACTCTCTAGATGTCACTAGTCAATGGCATACGTTCACTACCAATCCTAGTCCCCATAAGGTACGCCCTCTCGGTGTCCAACAGAATGGTGCCCAGAAAGAACTAGAGTCCCGTAGCTTCAAGACCAGCACCCAGAAACAACCTGAGTATCGTACCTCTAGGTCCAGACAGTACCTCAACACGTGGACCTTAGCTTCAGCCACGTGGACGACAATCTAGGAGTGTCATACCTCCAAGATCTGATGAACATTTGCCTATAGCCTCTTGGACTCTGACATTAACTTACGTAACGTGCTAGACTACCTAAGAATGTAGCCACATTCCCTAGTCCAGGCAACGCACCCTTCTCGTCTCTTGGTCGTCCACAAAACCTCAGAAAACTCATTTCCAAAACTCTTTTATAGTTCCAAGATATCCACTAAACCAACACACCATTTGATTATAAATAAATCATCAAAGCCAAATTTAAAATCCATGATTAATAAGTTCAAGGATCTGAATTGACAAGATGAAATCGATTTGGTCGACTGAAATGCCTTGACCTAGATTACCAAATTCAATTGGTCAATCATATCAGGTCTTGGACCACCCACCTACAACTTAAATTGGTAGATCGAACAGATTCAGTCAATCGATTTCTAGGTTTAGGGGGCATTCTGAAGCAAAATGACATATTGAAACCAAAATTGTATGTCGATTTCTTTGTCTGTTAGAAAATGGCCCACAGCCCTAACTCAAAATGGTAGTGTCAGGCGGTCCAACCACACACAAGCACAATATCCACAAAAATATGGAAAATGAAGGCATGGGAATACATTATGATGTGACAATAAAACACAACGATCCATTGATCGTAGCTTGAGATATCAAAATTCAAAGCAATAGAACTCAAAATGGAAGCTCAGTACAGGCTCAACTTTTAATTCTCCATAAATGCACAATAAATTCTCAAAAATTATGAAATCACTAACAAACTATAACTTCACGCTATTCTATACATTTCCATCATAACCATGCAATTTAACACAAGAAAAGGGTGGAGTGCACCACCTTAATGATTTAGACTCACAATCCACTCACCGAACAACCCAAATGCTTCTTCAGTGATCTCGACCACTCCAGCCAACGATACGAGCTACACAGCCTCCAAGATGAAGCTCCAAAGCTCACCACCCCAGCCTTAAGCCAGCACAGGGTCATGCCTCCCTTTCTCACACTCTCACTCTCTCTATCCCACTCTCTTTATTTTGTCCAATAAGGTGGAGAAGGAGGAGAGGAAGGGAAGAGGAAGAAACGAAAAGAAGGAAGGCAGAAGAGAGTTGCTCAGAGGGGAAGAGACTAGCAGCGGAGAGGGAAGTGAGATGCATCGTGCAGGGGAAGGGAAGGAAGAGGAACGAGGAGACGTGTCGTGCATGAGAATACTCCACTCTTCTACTTATATACACGTAGGTCAGTGGTGGTTGTGAATGTGCACAGTTATGCATGCACCCTTACACGTCTCAAGCCACCAACCACTCAAATCATGCATACACTCACTCCTCAAATTACATGGCCACCCACTTCTCCACACCAGCTCACCCGCACACACGGAGAAATGCATAGTGCCACATAAAAAAACAAGGCACAAAATAAGCTAAACACCGAGGTCAAAACACAAACTACTAAATCAACTGAAATGGGCCTCATGCCAGTAACACCCGTCCATAATAAAATTCATTATTTCCATTTAATTACAATATAATGAATTTTAGGGTGTTATAGCCTACCCAACTTACAAAGGATTTTGCCCCCAAAATCATTAGTAGGCAAAAAGGTATGGATATTGGGTTTGGATTACATCCTCAAGACCCCAAGTAGCCTCCTTAACACTGTGATGCTGCCATCGTACTAGAACGAGTGGGATCACTCCGTTCTACAACACTTGCCCCTTCTAGTCTATCATTTGGATATCATCCTCCACATAAGACAAATCTTGTTGAAGTACTTTCGGCTAAATTGGAATCACTTATGATACATCAGCCAGCATGGAGACATGGAATTGCAATTACATTAGTGCCAGATAAAAGGACAAGGCACAATTTAAGCTAAACACTGAGGTCAAACAACATGGATTTGATCCACAAGAGACTATTAGCTGCACAAAGTTAGTAGAAGAGCTATGCTGACCAGAGACGGAGACCACTAGAATTTCTAGTGGGAGACTATGTGTTCTTGAAAGTGTCGTCGACCAAGGACGTGATGAGATTTGGGAAGCATGGGAAGTTGAGCCCCAGGTACATTGGCCCATATGAGATCACACAAAGAGTTGGCGAAGTTGAGTGTCGACTAGACCTACCACCAGAGTTGGGGTTAGCCTATGACATTTTCCATGTCTCCATGCTGAGGAGGAGGCACGCCATTTGTCTCACGTCGTCGTCATCTTCGGTGCCAAGTACAAAGCCCATAGGCTCTTTTTGGTTTCCAATCTGATTCCTAGGTGCATGGTAGTGTGCTCGTAATTGTAGTAATTTTTATTGAATTTTTTGAGCATTTATTGGGCCATTTATGGTTAGATGTGTGGCTTGGGGTGAATAGTGTCCCTTTATGGTTTTCTTGTAATTTCAGGAGATTCACTCCATGGATCTTCGTGTTGTTTGTCCCTTTTGGAATATCTAGTTGAGATCTTCATTTTAATATATTGCATGTGTGGTTTGGTGTGGTGATCTACAGTATCAGGTTTAGGACCCCAATTTGCGATGCACTGTTGTCGCCTGGTTCGGCATACCATTTTTGTTTGGTAGGCCGTTTTGACTCTCAATGTGTCCCCTTGACCCATGGTTTGGTCAACCGAATTCATTCGTTCTGTCGTTCTAAAAGTCTTGTGTGTTGACAGAGTTCCTAGTTCAATTGACTAGTTGTTTTTGATTTGCTGAATCAGGAAATTCCGATCAACCGTGTGGTTTTCGGTCTACTGATCTGGGCCATGATCCTGTATTAAAGTATTTTGTGTTGTTGATTTATATATATATATATATATAAATCCTGGGAGATAATTATAATGGCGTAAATGATTATGATAATCAGTAGATTGATTGTAGGGTTGGCTTAAAATGAATTAGCAAAAGTCCACCTGGAGTATGGGTAGAATAAATGATGATATGATTTATAGATAATAGGCCTGTCCCTAGATGGTTTAGAATGGACATTAGAGATCATGATATCATCCCTAGGTCTAGGGCTTGTGTGGTTTTGTGTATGGTGCACTGAATGTAGTATTTAGTGGCACTATGTCGAGTGTTTGACTCCGATTTGGCAGTGCTCCCGAGAGACATGAGCTAATAGGCATCTTACACCTTACCACCAGAGCATAGAGTTCTGGATATGATTGTTCTAGTGTGGTGTCTTTTAGGTGAGTTTGATACCTAAATGAGGCTTTTGTTGGGTGTTTTACTTGGATTGTCGTCGTGGGATGTGCAAGGTGCTCTAGAATTGTGACGCCCCGCACTTTCCACATAATTTAAAATAAATTAAATTACGAGAAAATAAAAGCTAACAGAAAAATATCTAACTACCAGAAACCTATGTGTGGCTAGGAGACTCTAGACTATATGCATTACACTAAACCTCTGCATGCTTGTACCTGCAAACCAAAAATACAAGGAAAATGCATGAGTGACAAAAGTTACCTAGTACGCACCCAAAGAAAAACCATGGAAAACAAAACTATAATCAATTTTCATTTTAAATTCATTTCGCAAACATTTCCTCAAAACTTCACAAACCAGGCCTACACCAGCCAAAACCACAACCGGGGCCCTACTAACCCAAAACCACGAGAAAAAACCCTCAATGGCCAAAACCACACATAGTGAGTCGGGAAGCCAAGCACCAGGCAACCTAACTCTGGCCACACGCAGTCCGCTTAGGAGCGACCACAACGTTCTGCACTAGCACGATGAAGCCACCCTATGTAGGAGGGACCACCATCCCGCGATTCTTCCTCTCTAGAGAACCCTCACAAAGCCAACCCCTCCTTGGGAAGGCTGTCCTGTCTCTCAAGATACTACTACCTACGGGGCACGTGTCCCACCCTCACTGACCACCACAGGGTCCGCCTCCTCACGGCGTCCTCCACACTCGGTGCTCAAGAGGGAGTGTCATACCTCCACACCCGACGACACCGGAGCCTCATTGCTCACAGCGACAGCAGAAGTATCATACCCCCCACCCCCGTCATGCCACAAGACACCTCAACCCGCAGACCTCAACCATAGTTTTGAGAAGACAGTCAAGGAGTCTCATACCTCCAAGACTCGATGCCCCTCAGCCTCAAGTATCTCAGCCCCTAACCTCAACCAGGGAGTCGCCCCCGACCACCCGAGAATGTCGTCACATTCCCTGGTCCTGACGACACAGTCTCACACTTTCTCGGCCCTCACACAGAAAACTAGGAAAGCATCTTCCAAAATAGGCCAACTATTTTCTTTGAAATGTACTTTCCAAAATACTTTTCATATTTTTGAAAACATTTCCAATGCTTCGACAAAATGGCACATCAGGTATCTTGAGGGACCACCACTGACGGCCCACAATCCCATCTTACAGGGATAAATACAAACCACTCCAGAAAACTACTGCATTAAAACACATTTCTGAAAAATCCAGGAAAAACCCCAAAAATTCCCTATAGACCCATGCATGTGGAGCACGCGCCTTACAAGCGCCCCTGGCACTTTCGTCTAAATGACAATAGAGCATGAACTAGGGGTCAGAACCGCTGCCGAACCCGTGCATGTTGTCTGTGCAATCGGCTCGCGCCCCCAGTTTCTGTCATAATTCAGACATCTGTAGCAAGGCACCCAAAATTCACCCGAGGTGGGAGCTCTGATCGGACCCCCCAAACAATCACCAAAAATCTTGAATAAAACTTATGCGATAGACCCTCGAGTCTACTCCAAAACCCGACAAACGAAATTGGAATCCATTCACCATGCATCAAGATACAAAATCGCAAAGTCATAAGGGTCAAAATGACCCAAATCTCAACCACCTACATAAATACCCATAAATACAACAATAAATTCACAAAAATTCTAAAACATTAAATTTAGCTTAGATTACATGCATCCTAAACATTTCTACCATTTTACATGATTTCTACACGTTAAATTGGAGATACGTACCTAAAACGACTCCAGCGAGTTTCGATGACCTCACACGTCCACAGCAACTCCACGACCTCAGGGACGTCGCTCCGGAGCCTCCCGCATTGCCACGAGCCGCCAC
>JAMKQA010040327.1:0-13423 GCA_024699735.1 Posidonia australis
TTCCATTCATTCTGTTGTAGGATTCTGTTCCTTGCAACACACAACCCTCCACAGGGGTCACCACACTGGCTATCTCAGCCACAACAACCAACAATTGGGTCTCAAGCCCAAAAACCATTTAAAACCATCTTTAAATCATTTGTAAGGTTAAAACCCCAAAACCACGCCCAAATTCACAATTTGGGGCACCACATGAGGCATCACAATCATCAACCATAAAACCATGCATCATCAACAAAAAGGGTCACATAAAAGACCCAACAACTCAGGGCAAAATCGACAGACCGTTCCAAAAATGGTATGCCGTTTTTCCCTGTTTCGGCATTCCGAAATATTTCGGTATGCCGAAACCCTGACAGAAAAACCAGTTCTTCACAAAAACGGACGACCGAAATCCTCCGGTAGACCGAAATCCCCTCATTCGGTCGATCGAAATCCTTTCGGTCGTCCGAAACAGGCGGACCAGAGAACAACCTGGGGCAAAACGGCATTCCGTTTTCAAAATAGATTTAGAAAAGTATTGCACAGAGTTTTGTGGTTTTTGTGAGTTGATTCTGAAAAGGGTTTTTGAAATAGTTTTCCAAAATAGATTTAGAAAAGTATTGTATAAGTTTTGTAAAAGTTTTAGAAAATGTTTTTCTACTGGTTTATGTTTATGTAGACCAAAAGGCTATAAGATTGTGTTGACGAATCCAAGAGATATGATGCCTCTAAAAAAGTTGAGCACAAGTCCAAGAATGAGGTTTGTCAACCATATGTTAAGGAATCATGGCAGCTGACCTAGGAATATGAGACCTCTATGTAGCTAAGTGTGATATCTAAGATTGAGGCTCCAAAGCCAATACGCCAAAGGGTCGTATTGCCAAGACCAGGGAGAATGATGAGACTCCTAGGTGGTCGAGTACAATTGACTAAGCTAAGGTTAGTAGGTTGAGGTGCCATCCAAATCCAGAGATATGATACTCTAGTAGGCACTGAGACTTGAGGTACTGGCTAGACGTAAAGGTGAGAAACTCTGGTTGCTCTAAGCACTGAAACTAGGATGCCGAGAGTGTAGATCTAGTGGTGTTTGACCAATGCGAGTAGTTGCACGTGTCCTATTTCTAGCAATGTCCTAAGAGAGAACAACTTTCTCGAGGAGATTTAGCAGCTTTCCTGAGGAGAATTAGCTTTGTTAAGGGTCCTACAGAGAGTTGGTACATCGAGAAGGATAGACTCCTTATAGGATGACTTGTTCGTGACAATGCAGTACATTTCGACAGCTACTTGTGTACCAGTATTGGTTGCTTGGCATCAGGCAACACAACGCATTATGTTTGATTGTATAGTTGTTGTGGATGTGTTGTATGCAACATAAAATATTTAGACATTGTTGGCTATCTAATCTATATAGAAAGTGCATGGATTCAAACTATGTGATTTTAAATACTCAAGATAGTTGAATACTCCATGTTGCTTTGAGTTTTCAGTATTTTTGGTATCAAGTTTTGGATGCATGCTTTTTTGAGAAGATGCATTTTGTTTTAAGTGCTTTGGTTATTATGACTTTGATATTTGAGAAGTACAATAGACTTGGTGTTGGACTTGACTTGGTGTAGAGTAGCCATTTTAAATGTATATAAAAGATTTCAAAATATGCAAATGGTTTTGGTTTGAAAAAGAGGAAAATGATTTTGAAAGGTATATTTTAAAGGATTCGTGTTATGCTTTCGTAGCATCCAAGTGAGATACCTAAGTTCTATTGCTTTGGTGTGGTTTGAGAGAGGAGGAGTATGTTGGAGGGGTGGGGAGGCAACGATGAGAAAGAGATGAATGAGGCAACCTGAGGAAAGATTAGGAGAAGGACGCAACGACGGTGGAGAAGGACAGGGAGGCAACGTCAGGAGGAGAAGGACGAAGAGGGAGTAAAGGCGATGGTAGGAGGTGGGTGGGGAGGTGGCGACGACGACAAGAGGAGGGTGGGAAGATGGTGGTGGTGAGAAGGAGGATAGGAAGACAACAAGAGGAGGAAAAAGAGGAGGAGGAGGACAGAGAGACAAGAAAGAGAGAAAGGGAGATAAAAAAGGAAGGAAAAGAGAAATCTAAATTTAATCTTGATATTTGAAATTATATAGACATTTCCTGTAAACAACTACAGATGTATTTTGTCTGTAGCAATTTTGTCTAGTGGCGAAATCTCTTTGTGGTTGTATAAGAGGTCGAAAATTTGACTCCCATGGAAATCATATATATTACATCACTTGATGGTGATCTCATAGTCAAGTATTTGATTATAATATATATATAAATAACCGTTTCTTAAAAAAAAAAACTAGAGATGCATTTTGTATTTAATAAAATATGTGTAAGTATTGACGAGTAGCCGAGTAGGGTATTCGATGAATACAGGAGATGGTGGAGGGGAATAAAAAGAAGCTTCCTCCGTCCCAAGTGGATGGAGGATCCGAACATCACTTTGTTCCACTTCCATTGTTCACATATCTGTCATGCTATTGTTTTTTTTTTTTAAATAGTAAAAATAATCTGTCATGCTATTGTTGTTGGGGAATGGAATCCACAGCCCCTCCTTGGAAATTAACAAACCTATTAGTCTAGCGTACTAGGCTATGACGTCAACATCTCTCGCCAATGGAAGTTGACTTTGATGCAATTAATGGGCTCCGAACCCTATTCTTGGGGCATGAGATTCTTCCACCCAAATCATATGAACAATCTAGCTAGCCACCACTACCACCCCTTCGTTGACCTGTAGATGTTACATCTCAACAAGTAATTAACTAATCTTATTCTTTTTATTTAAGTCTGTCGTTAAAGCGAAAGCAAAGGTCTTCACTCCCATTACACACGCACGCACATCCACAGGGTGAGAGTGATGATGTTGGACTTCAAGTCCAAGCTCCGTCAAGCATTGGTATCCCTTAAAGGAAGCGAGGCCTCCGGCTGCGGGCACGCCACCATCTCCGGCATCGCCACTGCGATCACCCGCTGCACGGACTGTCACGACGTGCCGGTGGACGAGAGGTACGTGCACGAGATCCTCTTCCATGTGTCCAACTCCCCAGCATCGGCCACCTTCCTTGCTAGGAGAGTCTCCCACCGGCTCGAGACCACGCGGGACCACGTGGTGGCGCTCAAGACCCTAGTGCTTCTTCACCGCCTTCTCCGAGGCGGGGACCGGCACTTCGAGCTGGACATGCATAACCTGCGCTCGTCTGGCGATCTCCGGTTGGACCTCAAGCACTGGTGTCAGCGGGACGGTTATTATTGTTCCGACCACTACCCTCTCTCCTTCCTCCGGTACTACGCCATGTTCTTGGAGGAACGGATCGGATGGGGCATCAACCAGTCCGGCAACCTCGAGCCAATCACGTCTTGTTCGACATCACAAGCAGAAACCACCATGCACATGTCATCGAGAAGTCTAGTTTTTCTCGACCGGGTTTTGGATTATCATCCGACGAACCTCTCCCCGTCTGATAGAGTTGTTCAGTCTGCCATGAACATGATCCTCAGAGAGAGCTTCCGAGTTTACAAAAGCTTCGTCGATGGCATTGGCATTCTTCGAGGTTCATCCTACACCAGCTGTTTGAAGAATCCTAGAAGGATTCTTGCTACCCAAATTCTTGTGAATGCCATGTTACAAAGTCCCAAGCTTAGTGAATTCTACAGTTCTTGCAAGAGAGCAGTTGTTAGTAGCAAGAACTTGGATTACCCTCAGGTGAGGATCATGACAGCTGATGAGATATTACCTTCCGTGGAGAAAGAACCCAGACGACACAGAGAATCCAATAATGACACTGCACCAGTATCTTTGTTCTCTAACAATGGTCTCGAGACCAGGATAAGCGCAAAGTGGGTAGAGTTTGAGGAAGACCGGGGTACGTAGTTATTCTCCTGAAGGCAGATGATTCCAGCTCAATTTTCATTCGGGGGAGCTGAGAATTCTTCTTCTCTTGCTTGTGATAATCATGCATGCATATATTGATGTTTTTGTTAAATTGACCATACGTGGGGGAGATCGAAGGAGAGAGGAAATCCCTCCACCGGTTGTGATATGATCATACCAATTGAGTTGTTGTTTAATTGTTTGGATTGCTGCTGTGAAATCTATTAATCCTTTCTTGTTCAGTTCTAAGTTAGAAGCAGCGTCTCCTTCCAGCTGTTAACAGTTCAGCAATCTACTCTGGTGACTATCATTACATAAACCCAGCAAATTAACCACGTATAAGTAGATTACAGTTTCCAATCAAACAAATCAATGAACCAACAAGGCCACTTCTGGGCTGATTGAAAAGTGAGAAGCAGGAGAGTAGAGGAGAAAGAAAGGAAACACACGAGGTTTGGTGGGAGGAATCCCGATTTTCTATGTCTCTGTTATTGCTATCATCAAGGTCTTTATATAGAAAGTACATCAAGCTTCCAGAGCCTTCTTCTGGAAAAGAAAAAATAAAGAAATAATAATGAAAATACACGTGGATAACCACAACAAACAATCAACTGAACAACATCCCCCCTCAAGCAGATAGAGGGGTACCGAGATCTAACTTGCTGCAAAATTCCTTGAACAGTGTGGATCCAACCGGTTTTGTGAGAGCATTGGCAAGTTGATGTTCTATTGGAATGTACTTTACCATAAAATCTTTCTGTTTTATATGACTGCGAAAAAATTACATATTAATTTCAATGTGCTTGGTGCGAGCGTGCTGAATGGGATTGGTGGAGAGATAGATAGCACTAACATTGTCGCACCATATAGTCGGAGGAGCAATCTTTAGTTGCAGTTCTTGTAATAGCCGTTGCTAGAGAACTTCACCGGTTGTAAGAGTTAAGGCTCGAAATTCAGCTTCTGTACTGGATAATGACACTGCCTTTTGCTTCCTTGAGGACCATGAAATGGGATTCTTTCCAAAGAATATACAATAACCTAATTGAGAGCATCTATCATTTGGATCACCTGCCCAATCTGAATCACTAAAAGCATTTAGAATTGAAGAATCACAAAATGCTAAATGTTGAGAGGAGGTGTCTTTTGTATAAACCAAGCCATAATGAACTGTCCCTTTTAAGTATCTCATGATTCTTTTTGCAGCTGAAAGGTGTTCAGTGGTGGGCTGTGAAAGAAATTGACATATTTTGTTGACGACATATGCTATGTCTGGTCGTGTCACACATAGATATTGGAGGGCGCCTACCAAACTTCTGAAAACTGATGGATCTTTAAGAACATCTCCTTGGTCTTTGGTTAACTTTGAAGAAGAAGCCATTGGTGTATGGCATGGTTTAATGTTTTCAAACTTGAATCTCTTGAGTATGTCAACTATATATTTGCTTTGAGTAAGATGTAATTTATGTGGAGTTTTCTTCACTTCAATCCCCAAGAAGTAATGCAACTCTCCCAGATTGCGAACAGGAAATGCTTGCCCAAGTTCTATGATGAACTGCTGAACTTCTTCATGGTTGGATCCGGTTACTATTATATCATCAACATATATTAAGATATATGTTGTGGAATTTGCTTTGTGCCTTATGAATGATGATGTGTCACATTGAGAATCTTGAAACTTATGTTGCAATAGAAAATCTCTTAATTTTTGAAACCACATTCGAGATGCCTGTTTAAGTACATATTGAGATCTATTCAATTTGCAAACATGATATGGCTTTTTAGGATCAATAAAACCTTCTGGTTGTGCCATATAGATATCCTCCTCTAAATCTCCATGCAGAAAAGCATTGAATACATCTAATTGACGCATACACCATCCATTGTTGAAGGCAATGCTTAGCAACAATAGAATTGTAACCAGTTTGATAACCGGACTATAAGTCTCATTGAAATCAATCCCATGCTTTTGTGAGAAGCCTTGAGCAACAAGGCGTGCTCTAAATCTATCCACAGATCCATCAGGACGTTCTTTTATTCTAAAAATCCACTTGCTCCCAACTACATTGGTTCCTTTAGGAGGAGGCACGAGATTCCAGGTTGAGGTGTTCATCAGGGCATTATATTCAGTTTGCATAGCAGATTTCCATTGTGGATCAGCCAGAGCTTGAGAGACAGATGATGGCACCAATTTTGACCCTAAGGCAAGCAAAGCATATCGTGGATTGGGTTTAAATATACCTCGCATGGCTCTTGTAATAAGTCAATGATCTACAGTGGCTTGAGATTCAGAAGTTTGAGTATCATCTACATTATCTGCAAAAGATGTAGGAGTGATAGGATTTGATCTTGTTGGGAAACGAGGGCCTAACAAACACTAAGGCGAAGCAAACAAAAATTGTAACCAAACAATCACAAGCAGACACAAGAAATTTTTACGTGGAAACCCCCTCGATGTGAGGAAAGGAAAAAACCACGGGACCCTCTCGGTCCAAGCAACCGGCACTATGCTTTCAAGGGAATACAATTGTTCTTCTCAAGTTCTCAAACTTGAGGTTAGCACAAGCCACAAATAATCTTCAATAGAGATAATAAGAAAGAAGAGATATAACCCAATAGAGTAGATGAGAAACTCCCCTGTCACGGAATCATGCGCACCCACGGTGGACGTTTACCTACGAGCACCTCTTCCTCACCGTCGGTGGAACCACGTGCTGTATCATGCGTCCCCTCTTCACCGACGGCGGCACAGCAACAGCAGCACCTTGGACACCAGGTACCAGCAGCAGCAAACGTGCGAGAAAGAAAGGGAAAAATTGCAGCAGCAGCCGTGTGGGAAAAACAGGAGAAGAAACGGCTGCTCCTCTCTCTCTTCTTATCTCTTTTTCTTCTGCCCTTTTTTCTCTCTTTGTCAAGGCATATATATATATCTTCCTCCCGATTATATCTCACAATTGCAATCCCTGATTTCTCTCACAATTGCAATCCTTTATTTCTCTCACAATTGCAATCCCTTATTTCTCGAGATTGAGATTTTCTTTCCAATCTTGCCATGGAGGTGGAGGATTGCCCAACAGATGTATCTTCAGAGAGATTTCGAGAATCTTCAGCAGCATTAGGTGTAGTTGATTCAGCATTTGTTGACACAGCAGGTGATGTGCAAGGAAAAATCATAGGAAGTTGCCCTATCACATTGTGATATTCCCGTCCAACATCAGCAGAGTTGCTATGCAATTGTAAACATAGTGAAAAATCATGTTCAACAAATTGAACATCTCGAGATATATATATTCGATCATCCTTGGGAGAGTAACATAGATATCCTTTATGGTTGGGAGCATAGCCAATAAAGATACATGGAGTAGATCTGAAGCTCAATTTGTGAGTTTGATATGGCCTGATATTTGGATAGCAACAACATCCAAAAAATTTCAGCAGTGAATAATCTGGATTAATCTGAAAAAGTTGTTGTAGAGGACTTCTGTTTTGTAAAGATGGAGCAGGCATTCGATTGATCAAAAACACTGCTGTAGAAAATGCTTGAGGCCAAAAATAGAGAGGCAATCCAGTATGAGCTATTAGAGTTAATCTGGTGTCAATTACATGTCGATGCTAGCGTTCGATGGTCCCATTTTGAGCATGAGTATGTGGACATATGAGACGATGTTGTATTCCATTGTCCTGTAAATATTGTTTGAAAAGCATGAATTCCCCTCCATTATCACTTTGCAGAGATTTAATTGAGCATCCCAATTGTTTTTCTATTTCAGTTTTGAATTTTATGAAAACTTGTAGAGCTTCAGATTTACATGTAAGGGGGAAAATCCATGTGTATCTCGAACTAGCATCAACAAAACTAAAGTAATATTTGTATCCTTCCCTGGATTGAACTGAACTTGGTCCCCATAGATCAGTATATATCAACTCTAAAGGCTGAGAATAACTGTTTTCACTATTATTGAAAGGTAAGCTGTGCATCTTGCCATGAGAACAAGCATTACAGTGACTAAGAGTATTCAAATTAACAGGCAATTGAAATGTAGACACTATTGATCTAGCCCTTTGAGCATGAGGATGTCCTAGACGTGAGTGCCAGGTGTCCATGGAAGTACGAACTGCTGAAAATGCTTGCATCTACGAGGATCTTCTATATGGTTTAACCGGCAATTGATAAAGAAATTCAATTGCAGTTGCCTGTCCCCGACGAACTTGCTGCCCCGTTTGTCGGTCCTTAATGGAGAATCCACAATCATCAAATTCAATATTAAGAGTGTTATCGTTACAGAAGCGATAAACTGACATTAAATTCTTTCGAATATCCGAACATACTAAAACATTTGAAAGCACAGCTTTACCATTGTCTGTTGGAATTGTGGCAGATCTAGTGTGCGTTATAGGCAGAGCATTGCCGTTTCCCACCATCAGAGCTTCATCTCCAGTGTATGGAGGCATAGAATTCAGATTGCTTTCATCATTAGTAACGTGATGTGTAGATCCAGAATCTGGATACCTCATCGCAGATTCACAAATAGTATCACCTTGATAAGCACAATATGCATTAGGATTTTGTTTTGTAGGTGCATAATTTTGCATATCCAATCGTTTAAAGCAATTGATGGCTGAGTGACCCCCTTTTCCACATATCTGACATAACACCTTAGGTTGATGATTGAACTTATTTCCTCTGCCATTATTTGGTTGGCCACGACCACGGCCACCCTTGGAACCACCATTTCTACCTCCACGAGAAGCAAAATTGGCCGACATCTGAGACGATTGTTGAAGGCGAGAGAGGCACGATTGGGTAGTGACACTCGTCACTATTGATTCAAACTCAGGTCCTAATCCGCCCAGAATGAAAAGGACTATTTCTTCCTCAGAAAGAGGAGATCCAGAGACAGCCAAATTGTTAGCAATAGAAGCAACGTGAGCAAAATAATCACTCACAGATAAGTTTCCCTTCTTGAGGGTTTGAAGCTCAAACTTCAATTGAAGAATACGAACTTTGGATCTAGAGGCAAATAGCCTCTCTAGAGAATTCCAGACTGCAGAAGCAGTGGATTGATTAGCCACTTGAGAGAGAACAGATGGAGTCAAAGAGGAAAACAGAATACTCACAAGGAGTTGATCTTGTCGCCTCCAAGCCGCGGCAACAGTACCATCATCGTCGGCTTCAGATGGGCATGGAAATGACCCATCGATATATCCAAGCAGATTATGTCCTCGCAGGAAGGCGAGGAAGGTGGCTCGCCATATCACGTAATTTTGTTTGTCCAATTTTATTGTGATGAAGTTTGATATGTTGATCGGATTGGGTGCCACCATGCTCCCTGTTGCAGAAACTCCAATGTTGGAGGTAGCAGAGAATTGCGACATGCTGAAGACCACAGGAGTAAGATTTTCAATGCTCTGATACCAGATTGAAAAGTGAGAAGAGAATTGCGACATGCTGAAGGCCACAGGAGTAAGATTTTCAATGCTCTGATACCAGATTGAAAAGTGAGAAGCAGGAAAGTAGAGGAGAAAGAAAGGAAACATACGAGGTTTGGTGGGAGGAATCCCGATTTTCTATGTCTTTGTTATTGCTATCATCAAGGTCGTTATATAGAAAATACATCAGGCTTCCAGAGCATTCTTCTGGAAGAGAAAAATAAAGAAATAATAATGAAAATACACGTGGATAACCACAACAAACAATCAACTGAAAAACATCAAAACATAACAATATATTAACAGGGCTGCCGAACAATAGGTTGCATGGACCCGGTACACATCAGGTTCTTGTGATCAACGGCGTAGCAGTCGTTGCCTTGTCGATCTGTATCTGATATTTTTCACGTTTTCCTTGTCCGGACCCATTAATTGGATTTTAGGATGCAGGTATAAATATATAGTGGCACTTTGATTGATGAAGCACTTTCATCAAGTGCGGTTTGAAGTGGAGTCAAATTGTCGTCGGTTTGTAGCCATAGGAAAGTCAAAGTTGTAGTGGAATTAGGAACACGATATTTCCAGATATGTATAGATATATAAGTGGCTCTCGGATGAAGTTTATCATGTATACTGAGTTAAACTTCATCTATAAAAAGAAGTCTTGTGCCCTAATTTTTATTTTCTTACTAGAGAGATTGCGTACCATTGAAAGGGATCATGTTCTACATCATTTTCGTCTTTTTCCTCCTAGTTATATATGTGTCGTTCTAGCAGACGATACATAATGGGGAACCTTCCAGATGTTCCAGTAAATCGTGTTGCGACGTGATCTAGATCTTGTTAATACCTCGAAGCGGATCAACGAATATAGTTAAACCTCGCTTTGGGCAAATGACATATTGCGTAATACTCCATTATGTATCATATTCTTAGTACTTCAACTGGGTTTCCTGGTTTGTGGTATTATTTGTCCGTGATTCCTCGTGGTTCATTCCCTCTCATTGTGTCCGATAACTGCTCTCCCCGGAGAAAACAAAAAATTCTCTGACATATTTGCATATTATGACTAGTGCACGAGCGATACGTTTTCTAAAAGATGGAAAAGAACCAAAACTTTCCACAATCACCACATTATTAGATTTTTTACTAAACGAGTAGGGTACGGAAGTGTTGAACTTAGAGATATTGATGATGTCCTTAGGGTGCGTTTGGTAGGCTGTAATGAACGCTAGAATGAAAGAGAATGGAATGAAAAAATAGATTGGAATAAAATTTCAACGTTTGGTATAAAAAAAAGGATTGGAATTTGATTCCTGAGGATAGAAATTTCATTCCATCTCAAAACGCAAGGAATCCCATTCCCATTCACATTCCCATTCTCCCTTCTCCCGCAACAGAGCCCTTCTCCTGCAACATCGCCCTTCTCCCTCCCTCCTCCGTCGCGTCCTCCGTACGCCGTTGGTCCCAAACCCTCCCGCCGCCTTTCGCCCCAAACCCGCAACAGCCCCCTTCTCCAGCAATAGCCCCCATCTCCCGCAACCTCCCGCCCCCTTTCGCCCCAAACCCTCCCCCACAACCTCCTGCAGCAGATCTCCCTCCCTTCTCCCGCAACAAAGCCCCCATCTCGGGCAACAGTACACCGTCGCATCCCTCCCTCCTTCCGCTCCCTCCCTCCTCCGTCAGTCCTCTGTTGCGTGCCCATCTCCCGCAACCTCCCGCCCCCTTCTGCCGACGGCCTTAGGTATGCCTCTCTTCTTCTTTTTTCAATGCTTATTTGGATTTGCTATTGTGTTGTTTGGTTTGGGGGTGTGAGCGAAGGTGTGTGCTGGCTGGGGGTGTTGGAGGAGGTGGTCGAAAGGTTGTGGGCTGCTGGAGAAGAGGAGGGCTGGTTTCTGTTGGCTGCTGAAGAGGAGGAGGGCTGTTGTTAGAGGACGTGAGGGAGGATGGGTTGGCTTGTTGGTTTGTGTCTTTTTCGAAGAGGAGGAGGGCTGCTGTTGGGTGTTGAAGGAGGAGGAGGAGGGCGTGAGGGTGCTGTGTCTTTTTCGAAGAGGAGGAGGGCTGCTGTTGGGTGTTGAAGGAAGAGGAGGAGGGCATGAGGGTGCTGTGTCTTTTTCGAAGAAGACACAAACCAACAAGTCAACCCATCCTCCCTCACGTCCTCCAACAGCACCCAACAGCAGCCCTCCTCCTCTTCAGTAGCCAACAGAAACCAGCCCTCCTCCTCTCCGACAGCCCACAGCCTTTCGACCACCTCCTCCAACACCCCCAGCCAGCACACACCTTCGCTCACACCCCCAAACCAAACAACACAGTAGCAAACCCAAATAAGCATTGAAAAAAGAGGCATACCTGAGGCCGTCGGCAGAAGGGGGCGGGAGGTTGCGGGACATGGGGACGTGACGGAGGAGGGAGGGAGCAGAAGGAGGGAGGGATGCGACGGTGTACTGTTGCGCGAGATGGGGGCTCTGTTGCGGGAGAATGGAGGGAGATCTGCTGCAGGAGGTTGCGGGGGAGGGTTTGGGGCGAAATGGGGCGGGCGGTTGCGGGAGATGGGGGCTGTTGCGGGAGAAGGGGGCTGTTGCGGGTTTGGGGCGAAAGGGGGTGGGAGGGTTTGGGAACGGAGGACATGATGGAGGAGGGAGGGAGAAGGGCATTGTTGCGGGAGAAGGGCTCTGTTGCGGGAGAAGGGAGAATGGGAATGGGATTCCTTGCGTTTTGAGATGGAATGAAATTCCCATCCTCAATAGGAATTTGATTCCCAAGGGAATCAAATTCCAATCCTTTTTTTTTGTACCAAACGTTGGAATTTCATTCCAATCTGTTTTTTCATTCCATTCCCTTTCATTCTAGTATTCATTCTAGCCTACCAAACGCACCCTAAGATTGTTAATTTATATGGATTAATATATGCTAATGATCGAAATTGTGTCGAGCAAATTAGAATGGATAGATTTGCATTTAAGAAACTTTGTGGGATGCATCAATCCATAGGAAATCTCAAGCCTACGAAGAACATTGATGTTGACGAACACGTTGCTATATTTTACATATTTTGGCCCACCATGTAAAAAATAGGGTGATAAAACATGGGTTTGCTCGGTCTGGGGAGAGCATTAGTAGACAATTCAATAATGTATTACATTCTGTTATAAGACTGCAAAGTGAATTTTTGAAGAAACCAGAGCCAACTCCTCAAGATTCCATGGATGGCAAATGGAAGTGGTTTAAGGTATTGAGCTTATTATGTGATTTCAATATTTTTCTTGGAAAATAAAATAACTTTTTTTTAATACAAATGTACTTTATTATAGGGTTGCTTAGGAGCTTTTGATGGAACACACATAAAAGTTCATGTACCTGTTGAAGACAAGCCTAGTTTTCAAAATCGAAAGGGTAAAATTACAACCAATATGTTAGGGATTTGTTCACAAGATTTAGAATTTATATATGTATTGCCGGGTTAGGAAGGGTCAGTAGCTGATGGAAGAGTGCTTCGAGTTGCTATGACTTGAAGAAATGAGTTGGTAGTACCTCGTGGTAGGAACACAATTTAATTTTCATTTATATAAGTCAAGTGTTTAGTAATTACACGTTAATAATAATTTTTTTTTTTTGTGTAAGGTTGCTATTACTTAGTAGATGCTAGTTATACAAATAGTGAAGGATTTCTTGCACCATTTAGAGGACAAAGATATCATTTGAATGATTGGAGTGCAGATTATCAACCAACTACTGCCGAAGAATTTTTCAACATGAAGCATTCTTCAGCTAGAAATGTGATTGAGAGGTGTTTTGGCATCCTTAAGAAGAGATGGGCTATTCTCAGAAGTCCTTTTTATCCAATTAAGACACAAAATAAGATTATCATGGCTTGTTGTCTTCTACACAATTTTATAAGAAGAGAAATGCATATTGATCCATTTGAAGACAATGATGAAGACATGACAACAACAACAAACACTACATCAAATTAGTTAATTACTTCCATTGGAATTACGCCAGTATGGATTGCATTTAGGGCAAATCTTGCCCAATCTATGTTTAATACAAGATTATGAATTGTGATCCTTTTTTAAGCTTGTAATGTTTTCTTTTTTTCAATTGTAA
>JAMKQA010040328.1:0-13591 GCA_024699735.1 Posidonia australis
GAGAGTATAGATTTGCATGGAGATCATCTTACAAGAAGGATAAGCAAAATCATCATTGAAATCTCATGAAAACATGACGAAATCAGAACATATGCAAGTTTCTAGCATGCCTTATTCCAACGTAAAAGAACAAGAATTAAAAGGAAAAGTGAGAAGGCCTACCTTGTCCTAGATGTTCCTTCAAAGAAGACTCAAGATAATAAGCTCCTTGATGCTTTGGAAGGGCTGAGAATATCTCTGGATGCAAGAAGAAAGATAAGAGCTCAAAGGGACGGCTGTAGAATTCTGGTTGCAATTGTGTGTCTTCAACTTTTCTCATCTCTCCAATGGCTACCTATAAGTGTCTATTTATAGGGAACTCTCATGGGTAACTCATAGGAATGCAGGGAGCCTCGTAGACGAAAAGCCTTGAAGATTCCATAGCATATTCGTTGGTGGAGGTAACAGCCATGGGAGGTGGAAAGCCAGCAGCCAGAAAAGTGGTTGTGCGCCACTTATGTGTGCCAGGTAGGCGTGCTAGCTAAGTGTGCTAGGTAGGTGTGCTAGATAAGTGCTCTCTCCTACTTGTCTGGTTTTCTAATTGGGCTTAGGGCCTATTGCAAGCTTAGGGTTGATCTGGCTAATGGGATTCAAGGGTCAGCCACATCCAAAGCATCATCTGGAAAATTATCAATGAGTCACCTCAACATCGGGGTGTCTACACAAGGGCATAAAAGAATAGAGAAGATAGAAGGCAAACATAGAAATCAGCCCAAGAGTGAGAGGTGTGTGTTGTAGCTCTACCCTTACTATACCTTGGAGAGGAGTTGGAGTATGCGCTCAGTAAAATTACACCTTTGAGGGACTGACCCACCCTCTTGCAATAAAGGCCTCCTGAATAGATCAGACGCTTATTACCTCCAAGACAAGGTTAGAGTGAAATCGCACGTTTATGAGGGAGTAAAAAAAAAAGACAATGATATCGAAAAGAAAAAGCAGGTGAAGGACCTTAAAGAGTTTGGCATGGAGCCAGATCCATTACGCTACCTCACATTGAGTTTGAGTGCCACCACTACCCAACGAGAGCCACTTGATGACTTGCGAGTCTCTGTAGTGGCAATTGAGTCGAAGGAGTCATCCTCTTCTAACAAGCATATAGCTTTCCAGCCTAACTGAGGGCATACAAACAGTTGAACTAAACAAGCAAATGATCTAGATAATGAACTCATTGAACAAGCAAAGCAACAAATGCAGATAACAAGCAAATGAAATCACAAGGCCTGCATTTTTTGATCAAAAAAGTCACTCTTAAATAACTAAATTGCTCACAGTAATAGAGTCCAACACAATAATCATAATCGTCACAATTTTGCTTGAATGAATCTTTTTGCTTGCATATGGATTTATTCAACAGGATTTTCGCCAAGTGCTTTTATCCAGGGACACTTTAGCTCCTCAGTGGTCAAAGTGCATATACAGTGAGGACTCCAGTTAGTGTACGAGCTACATGGACCTGTAGAATCAATTCCTCCGCAACAGTCTAGGTGCAGTAAACATTATTTGGGGAATGCCCGAAGTTAACACTGCCAAGTGCATGTTTGCAGCCAGAGCACAATGACACAATGAGTAACAGAGTAAAGAATAGCCAGCCTAAGACAGATTACGATGTATCACATTACTTCCTACCATCGGAGTATAGCTCAGGACAGTGGATGAATATACATGCCTCCAGTCAGTGAACAAATGTGTCTCTGGCCTCAACCAAAATCAGCCACGGCCACTTCAGTGATTCAAAGTACGCCTACAGTCACAGCCTAATCCTCAAGTCTTTATATCCTCGAGTGGTGCCCAACACTCCCCAGGGTAGCTTGGCTCAATGCCAGAGGCATCCTTTTTGCCTTGGTATCTCCTGATCTGACTTCTGAGCATCATACACCTTTTATGCTAGGGACATGTCAGCTGCTTTCTAGCTGGGCTCACACAATCTGCTACTTGGTTCATCAAGGGCAAGACAGTTGTTCTCTGATTAGGACCTACATGTCAAATGATTAGGGGAGACAACAACATGGTTGTGGACTCTACGCAACAATCCAAAATTTGGCAAATACAATTAGGAGAATATCCTAAAGTAGCGCGGCCAAATATAGAACTATCAGAACACCACGGTTGAGCAGAACACATCCTAAACATACCAGCCAGAGGCAAGTTACAATCCTTATCAAAGACCTTAATCAAGTTGCTACAATTCCTTCTGTCTTCCAAGTACAATACAGGAAAGTTGTTGGGTGCACATACTTCTAGTCACTTGATGAATGGATCACTTGCTTCGACTAATGATGGTCTCAAGTACTCTAGTGGTTCAAGGAACATTTGTAGTAACAGTCTGGCTTCCAAGACCCCATACCCTCAAGTGATGTCCAGCTAGTCCAATGTCAGGGGCATGTCAGCTGCTCTTTGGTCAAAAGTCACATACAAAACACCAACTATAGTGTAATTGAACCAGAGTCTTTGACCAGGGGCATGTCAGCTGCTCTTTGGTCAAAAGTCACATACAAAGCAGCAGTTATAGTGTAATTGAACCATAATCTTCAACCAGGGGCATGTCAACTGTTCTTTGGTCTAAGGTCACGTATCAGGCGCCTAATAGAACATCAAGTTACAATGTAACTGAACCAGAGTCTTCGACCAAGGGCATGTAAGCTACTTTGTGGAAAGAATGACTATTTTGAGAATGCTGGGTGCGGATTATCTTCCAAATGATAGTCAGTACACATTTTTGTAGAGAAGTGACATTCATCACATAATGGCTCCTACAAAATAACAGCTGTAGCAGGGCACTACGCTGTTTCAACTGACATCCCCCATAGCGGCGACGATCCAGGGTGCACTGATACTTGAATAAGATCCCCTTGGCGGATCCTTTTGGCTAAACAGAAGGTCAGGCCATCTTGCCTTTGAATTCTGATCCTGACGAACGGATTCAATGCACCCCTCTCCCCTTTGAATTCCGATCCTGATGGATGGATTCAAGGCCTCCCTTTTCCTTCTCATTTTTCTAGACTACTGCTCGGAGTCTAGATGGTCCCATCCGCGGTTCGATTAATCCGAACGATTCTTGGTGCCACCCCTCTAGCCTTTGAATTCCGATCCTGATGGACGGATTCAAGGCCTCCCTTTTCCATCTCATTTTTCTAGACTACCGTCTGGAGTTTAGATGGTCCCATCTGCGGTTCGATCCGTTAGGACGAATCTCAGTGCCACCCCCTGGCCTTTGAATTCCGATCTTGATGGTCAAATTCAAGGCCTCCCTTTTTCATCTCATTTTTCTAGACTACCGCCAAGAGTCTAGATGGTCCCATTTGCGGTTTGATCCGTCAGGACGAATCTCGGTGCCACCCCCCTCTCCTTTGAATTCCGATCCTGATGGACGGATTCAAGGCCCCCCTTTTCCATCTTTTTTTTCTAGGCTATCGCCTGGAGTCTAGAAGGTCCCATTGCGGTTCTATCTGTCAGGATGAATGTCGGTGCCACCCCCCTCGCCTTTGAATTCCGATCCTGATGGATGGATTCAAGGCCTCCCTTTTCCATCTCATTTTTCTAAAGGACCGCCTGGAGTTTAAATGGTCCCATCTGCGGCTCGATCCGTTAGAACGATTCTCGGTGCCACCCCTCTCGCCTTTGAATTCCGATCCTGATGGACAGATTCAAGGCCTCCCTTTTCCATCTCATTTTTCTAGACTACCACCCGGAGTCTAGATGGTCCCATCCGTAGTTCAATCCGTTAGGACAAATCTCGGTGCCACCCCCCTCGCCTTTGAATTCCGATCCTGATGGACTGATTCAAGGCCTCCCTTTACCATCTCATTTTTTCTAGACTACCACCCGGAGTCTAGATGGTCCCATCCGTGGTTCGATCCGTCCAGACGAATCTTGGTGCCACCCTTTCGCCTTTGAATTCTGATCCTAATGGATGGATTCAAGGCCTCCCTTTTCCATCTCATTTTTCTAGACTATCGCCTAGAGTCTAGATGGTCCCATCCGCCGTTCGATCCTTCAGGACAAATCTCGGTGCCACCCCTCTCGCCTTTGAATTCCGATCCTGATGGACGGATTCAAGGTCTCCCTTTTCCATCTCATTTTTCAAGACTACCGCCTGGAGTCTAGATGGTCCCATCCGCGATTCGATCCATCAGGACGAATCTCGGTGCCACCCCCTTGCCTTTGAAATTCGATCCTGATGGACGGATTCAAGGCCTCCCCTTTTCATCTCATTTTTCTAGACTACGTCCGGAGTCTAGATGGTCCCATTCGTGGTTCGATCCGTCCAAACGAATCTCGGTGCCACCCCTCTCGCCTTTGAATTCCGATCCTGATAAACGGATTCAAGGCCTCCCTTTTCCATCTCATTTTTTCTAGACTACTGCTCGGAGTCTAGATGGTCCCATCCGCGGTTCGATCCGTCATGACGAATCTCGGTGCCACCCCCCTCGCCTTTGAATTCCGATCTTGATGGACGGATTCAAGGCCTCCCTTTTCCATCTCATTTTTCTAGACTACCGTCTGGAGTTTAGATGGTTCCATCCGCAGTTCGATCCGTTAGGACGAATCTCGGTGCCACCCCTCTTGCCTTTGAATTCTGATCCTGATGGACAGATTCAAGGCCTCCCTTTTCCATCTGATTTTTCTAGACTACCGTTTGAAGTCTAGATGGTCCCATCCGCGGTTCGATCCGTCTAGACGAACCTCGGTGCCCCCCTTTGTTTTGAGTTCCACTCCGAATAGACGGAATCAAAGCAGACTGTTTGCCTCCTTCCTTTGGGCTGGTATCCCGAACTATCCAAGCAATCCCTGTGATGCCTGATGGATTCCCCACTCTCCTTGTTCCTTCCCTCCTTTTGGGTTGGTAGCCCGAACTACCTAGATGACCTCCGTGACCAGCCACGTTTCGGACGGTAAGCATCGTGAGTCTTGTTCGGCATTTTTTCTCGACTAAGTGTGATAACCAGTCATGTCTTCTAGGAGCTGATTGCTCGTCAACTTGTCGACATTTGTCATTAGTATTGGTTTCTCTGATGTTGGCTTCGACTGTGGCGTTCATGGTGACAAGACAGGACATCTGGTTATTTCGCTGACTAGTAGCTGGTTGCCATAGCTAATTCTTTCTTGCAGCTTTGGGTAGGGCATCTTCGTCAACTCCGAGCGATGATCTCCTCCTCTAGATCTCTCGTCCTTGTAAGAAGGGGTGGGGTGTCTCTGTCAAACCTGAGCATTGGTCTCTGTTCCATTCTTCCTCCGACCTTGCTCAGCAAGGGGTATCTGTAGACACCCCCATATGCTTGCAATTGGACAAAACCCTAACAAGACTTTAAAAAACCATAAAAAATACTAAAAACCCTAGGAAAATCCTAAAAAAACAAAACAAAACCATAAAACCCTAAATAAACCATAAAAATCTTTAAAAACCCTAAAAAACCTTAAAAATCCTAAAAACCCTAAAAAACTAAACAAAACCATAAAACCCTAAATAAACCCTAAAACCTAGGTTAAACCTTAATTCAAACCCTAAACCCTAGGTTAAGACCTAAACCAAATTCAAAACCCTAAAACCTAGGTCAAACCCTAAGTCAAACCATAAACCATAAGTCAAACCTTAATGTCAAATCCTAACAACCTAAGTAACTTCCACTCTCTCATAACTACTTTAACAAACTCATGTAACAAACTAAACTCTCTAACTAACTCCCACTCCAACATAACAACCTCTAACCACCTTTAACAACCTCTAACTACTTAAACAAACTCTAACAACTTCCCACTTAATCTAACCAACTCTAACAACGTCCCACTTAATCAAACAAACTCTAGCAACTTCCCATTTAATCTAACCAACTATAACAACTTCTCACTTAATCCAATAACCTCTAACTAATCACAACAATCCATAACCACCATGGCAAACCTATAAATAGCCCCCATTTGCAAGTGAGAAAGGGAGGTTGGCAAAATTTGAGAGGAGAGACTCCCAAGCTTTTCCCTTTCTACCAGAGCAACTAGAGTGATCCAGGAGCAAGGAGGAAGCTTGTAGAGGAGAGAAATCAAAGTTTCCAGCCATCTTTGGTGGCCTCTAGCGAGCTCCGACGGCCAAGGTCACTGCCAGTCTAGGTACGCCCTCCACAATCCTCAATTTACTTCAAAATGATCTCCTATGTCTCCCTTTATCTCCCTTGATTGATTCCAATGGAGCCAGAGGCTTTCCCTGGCTGGAATCGTAGTTTCTGGCCTCATTGGAGTCGTTCTCCGGTGACAAATGTGGGGGCAGGAATCCAGTGGTTGATTCGTGCCCTAGGGTGCTCGATCCTCCTTCCTTGAGGTCCCTCTTGCTTCTTCGATCCCTGGTGCGCCATTTTGCTGCTTCCCTGAACCTCTAGTAGAAGATCGCCGAAATCGCGATATCTCGTTGTCGTCGGGGAAGACAATAAATAGTGCTTTGCGACCGGATGCCTCTAGCTCCGCCACGCCTCTCCATGCTTTCAGAAACGTTCCTCGATGCGCCCCCAAGATTCTAGAGCCTTCAACAACGTGAATCAGGCCCCGGATCACTTTTGCAACCTCGCTCGTCGGAGAAGACGACAACGACGGCAGGGGAGCCCAACATCATGAGATTCTCCTCCATTCTTGCCACTAAGGGGTGGAAAGTGTTCCTCACCATGCCGCCAAGCCTCCAACAGCCCAGAGTCGCCGTGTCAGCGCCTTCAGCACCTCATTCTTCTCCGGCACCGTCACCTGATCCATCACGACGGCGAGGGAGACGGGCAGCCCATTCCAGCCACTAGCCCTTAGATCCAAACCGCCTGATCCTCTTCTTTTCCTCTCCTATTGCTCATCGTGTAGTTGGATGCAAGATCAGGCCATGGGAAAGCTTATGATTGCACCCCAGTCGTCGTCGCCGGTGAGATATGATCGCCGGCGACCGTCGGTCCTTCTTAAGAGAAAAATAAAGTTTTCTTTTAATAAACTTCTGCTCTTTTCTTTTCTTTACATTTAGGTCCTTATTTTCTTACAAATAGGTCCTTTTTTCTTACAGTTAGGTCCTTGCCTTTGATTTTAAATAGTTTGAATAATGTTTGATTTGAAAATATTGCAATATGCCCCCTGTATATACTGGTTAATGTTTTCCATGCTTTAAAATTTGATATAAAACCTCATAGTTTCTTTCATGCATTTAAGTCCTGCATTTTTGCATAACAAACCCTGAGCTTTGTTGAAATAGTTCTGAATGCATATTTCTCTGTCAAAATTGCAAGTTAAACCCTGAGAATTCAAATATTTGCTCAAATGTGACCTGAATTGCATTTTAACCCCTGAATTTTATTGATTTCACACTGAATGCATGTTTTCTAGGGTAAATTTGCATGTCAGCCCCTGGAACTTTCTTTTTTCAAACTTGGACTCTTTTTATTGCACATTTAGTCCTGAATTTCTTCAGAATTGCATTATATACATGTTTTAATGGCAAAATTGCATATTAACCCCTAGGAATCTTTAATTTGGCCAAAAATGCACAAATTTGCACATTTGACCCCAGATTTCTTCAAAATTACATGAAATGTGTTTCCCATGTATTTTTTATGATTTAGCCTCAGAATTTCAATTTTCATTCAAAATTTGGGATTTTTGCACAAAAACCCCTGGAATTTACATTTTTACACTCTTACATGCATGTTGCACATTTGGTTGCACTTTTTTGTGCATATTTTCTTGTGCCTTCTTCTTTTCATCATATATGCATTTCTAACTCATTTCATGCTTGGTTTTCCCATCGTTTCCTGGATTTCTTCCGATTTTCGCGATTTTGATTTGATTTGGCTTTCTATCACCCGAGGGTGTACATTAACAGGCTTAACAATGCCGACATTGTCCCAAATGGGGATTATTTTCCCTAATTTGATTTTCTCGAATTTCTTCCGCTGATTTACGTGACGCTTTCCGAGAGTTTCTCGACTTTCACGATTTTCCTCATCGCCCACGGGTGTACAGTAAAGCGGCATTCTCAACGCCTACATTTGTTCCTCGGATTGACTTTTTTCCTTTTATTCATTTCTTCTCTTTGATTTGGCATTTTTTCACAGTCATCTTGATCAGGTGCATTCAGAATAGGCAAGCATACACACAATAGACCATTTAGCAAGTAGGAAACCTAGAAAGATCGAGTTCCTCAGGCGCATGGTGGTGCCTAACCCCTTCCCCATGCGTATCAAGAATCCTTACCCTTTCTCTGGCCCGCATTGATTTGTGCACTACATCCATTAGGCATGGAACATACATGTTTTCTTCATCTTGTTTTCTTCTTGGTTTTCTTTCGTGTTTGGTTTTTCTCGTCTTTCCATTAAAAGACTAGGTGGCGACTCCTTTCCTTATCCTTTCTTATCTTTCCTTGGCGTTTTCGAGTCTAGTCTTCTTCTATTCACTATTTTCGCCGTGACCATATCGGGAATCATTGTGTGCTTCCACGCACCGTAAGGAGAGTCGTGAAGGGTTCCACTAGCATGGTCACAATGTTCTACCACCGTAGTTCCTGTATGAAATTTGCAGAGTTGTCAAGTAAATTTATGGCATATATGTGAAATGTACAAGTAGAGATGAATGCTAGCATATCAGTTTCCGACGAATATCCTGATAGAAGGTTGCGAACCGCTCCTCAAAGCCCTGCAAAAGCAAAGGAAATCATGTGTTAAATCAGATTTTTATGTGAAGCAGATTTATTTAAGTGGAAATACTTTGCCTTTACCTTTGCCCAGTCAGAGGCATACCACATGCCGCGCTGGCTGTCACGCACGGCCTCCTCAAAGAGACATGGTTTCCCGACCCATCTATACCAAGCTAAGTAATCTGTATAGTTAACTTCCCGAAGAATGTACTTCTCTTGAGAAGCCAAAGCTGCCGCATGTCGACTCCTAGTAGCAGCAATGGATGGAACTGGGAGGTCCATGTCCATAGGAGGAGGAGCGAGGATACAGAATTCATTGAGGAATTGATGCCTAACTCGCCTCGGGAGGAAATAAGTTGACTTCTTCATGCAATAAAATTTTATTTGCTTGTCCCTCAATGTGTGGATGAAATTTAGGGGAGCACAGTTGAATCCATCATACCTCAATAGTGGGTGCAGATGTACCTGGTTGCAAAAGAACAAGTATAAGTTGTAGCAAGCAATTGTTGATATGCAAAAGTAAGTTTATGTAATAAACTCACATCCTCGAGTTCCAGCAAATCCAAGAGATATCAGTAGAATTTGTAGCTATAAACTCTGGCAGTAGCACGGTGGTCAAGCTCAACCCACTGTCAAGGCAAAGGAAGAAGCTCATCCTTGAGGCGACCGAAGCAATGTCCCCGTGTGATATGCTCCATGGCCCGATACTAGCAAAAGCAAAGAAAACGAGAGTCAGTTGTCAGTTATCATTAAAAGCTTTGCTAAAGGGAAATAAATTTACGTGAATACTAATACTTACAAAGAGCAAGGGATACAATCCCACATGAGACCGACGTCCCAGCCTAGCTACATTGTCCAATCCATAGATCAGCCAAGTATAGCTAGCCTTGGCCAAATCATAATTATTTAGATGCTCTAGATTGGTCAGATAGGAGAGCCAATCAGCATGGATGTAGTAGGCGGAAGAGTCGTAGAAGATCATGGCGAACAAATCAAGCGAAAAGTGCCGTAAGACATAATCGACCTCGTCACTACCAGGCCTTGGGTTGGGCCAGAACTAATCCCACTCTCGAAGCCATCCCTTTGTAATCATATGTTTTCCCTGGGGCAACTTTGGAGTAACGCTACCCAAGTATGGGGGAGCCAAATGCATCTCGTGAGTGGTCTCCCCAATAATCGGCTCATCACCGAACGGAAGAATTATCAACATGCCCACTGGTCGAGCAACATCGTCATCTCCCCAAAAGGAAAGTGGAAGGTGTGTCTCTCGAGCCTTCACCTCTCAGCCAAGGCCCGAAAGAAGTTATAATGCCCATGGATGGCTGGGATGCGAAGTAGACCTCCGAAAGGAGATTGGTGAAGTAAAAAATCCTACAAAAACTCAGGAAGGCGGTGGAAGTGATCCAACATCGGGGCCTGTGACATTGCATAACCCAGTTTGCATCCCCAACTTGAAACAAACAATGTCAAAGCAGACACGACATTAGCAAAGCAGAAGTATCTAAGAAGAAGGGCGAAATTAATTTAGCTCAAAGTCTGGACTCTCGCAAATGTGATTGCTACTAAGTTGCCGCCCCTCAAAGTTAATTGTCATCAGCGTCGTCGTGTGCAAGAACAATTGTCAGTTAATTGTCATCAGCGTCGCAATACAAGTTATTCCAAAGAAACTCACTTCGATGGGAATAGCAGGTGCTGAGCTACTGGAAGCCTGAGATCTCAAGGTAGCACCTCGCCGTCGTGTGTGAGAACTGGAAGCCCTCAGGAGTCAGATCATCTTGCGAGGAGGCTGCAAACTCTCACCCTCAGGAGTCGGATCATCCTGCAAATAGATAAAGGTCACAAACAGTGGTCTTGAATAGCAGATTCAAGTAAAGAAAATGCAGTAAATTTGGATGCAACAAAACATGAGTCTTAGCTAGTGCATGGCATTACAAAGATCCTCTATTGGGTTATGTTCACAATATTTGCAGACAATTGCGAGACAATAGACTCAAATGGGCGTAACATGCATATAAACAAATCACATTATCATGCATTTAAATACTTTGGCAGTGACAGATATTCTTACAGAAATGCAAATTAGCGAGCATGCAAACACGATTCGGTGTTACAAAATGGGGTCCCATTACGCATTTTGGCAAATGCAAACGGTAACTCATGCAACCAAAGAAAAGCATGTAATTACATGAAAATATTGGAGCAAGCATGTGTGTTCACTATTGAGCATGTAAACAGTAACTAGGATCCATATTTTTTTTTTATGTTCATGGATTGATAAATAGGAAATTGATTCATGCATGAAAAATGGAAAGGAAAAGCAATTAATAAACAATAAACTTGATTCATGAAAATGGCAATAATAATAACAGCAGGGAAGCCATCATCGCCATGCCACCATCGCCCGCTCTCGGCGTCACCGCTGGCAACCGCCACCCAAGCCATGCCCTCGTCGGAAATGCCACCTCACAACCAAACCCAGACAGTCGGCCACCCACCACTATCCATACAACCACCTCATGGCCTACGACCCACCGACCACCCTCACAGCCTACATCCATACAACCACCCACCATCACCCATACTACCCATCCAGACTGCCACCTCGTTGGAGCCCATCACCAACCGCCAGCCATCAAGGAAAAAAAGGAAAGCATACACCCAAAAGCAAAGAGAAGCAAATGGGAAATCGAGGAGTACCTCCACTAGCGAACTCCTCTCCATCTAGTCTTGGAGGGTACAATCCATCACTGTCGTCGCCGCACCTAGCCGTCGCACCATGCCGCTGCACGACCCTCGAGCACAACACCGACGCACCACTATAGCCACCACCTAGAGCACCCACAGCCGGCCTTAAGGAGAGAGGGGTATAGTCAATGAAAAAAGGAGGAGGAGAAATGAGGAAGAAGAGGGAAAGTGGGTTTTATCTAGCGAAGGAAAATAAAGAGGAAGAAGAAGAAGACGGAGGCAAGTGAAATAAGAAGAGAGAAATAAATGAGTGAAATAAGAAGGGAAAATAAATAAGTGAAAAATAAGAGAAGGGAAATGAAGAAGAAATGAGAAAATGAAAAAGAGAGAAGTAAAATGAAATAAAGCCATGAAGCACAGGCCCATTTGTAATCTAAAGTTGTAAGATGAAATGTAGCATATGATTTGGTAGTTATGGCAGTTATCCAACGAGCCCCGTTATACATCAGCAATGTGGATAATTTGATTTCCAAGGTACAAAGTTCAAAATGGCTACAAAAATCGTGTTCTGATCCTCCACACTTAGCAGCTTGCATTTGAAAGGAAAAGTGTAAAGTGCTAAGAAAATAATGACACAAGCTCCCAAAAAGTTCACCAGATGGGGTGATTTGCAGAAAACCCCCTAACATCACAAAATTTGCAAAATAGCCCTCAAATAGTACAAGAAGTCGTGTTTGAGCAGAAATTTGCAAGTACTCAGCAGAGTTCAAAATTCATAGGATAGTAGCAGTGTGACCATCAGAAATTTATCATGTCGGGCTGATTTGCAGAAAAGTCTATTTGTTTTGAAAAATTACAAATAGGTCTTGACCTTTTGCAAAAATTGCAAACAATGTTAGATGAGTTTAAAGCCTCAGAAAAGTTCCTTCAGAGAATATTTAACACGCAATTCAATAAATATATGAGTTTTAGTGCCATTGAGCCAACATCAAGCATAATTACCTTTTTACCCTCTAAAGATGCAACTAGAGTCTATTTCCTTCCTAGAGAACAATCTAGGGATTATTGCTTTTCTTTTGGGTTTCTCATTTCGAGCGGATGAGATCCTACTATCCTCTTCTTTTCTTGGATTCTCACAGGCGTGAAATCCTTGTGCTTGACTTTAGCCAGACGATCAAAGTTGACCTTTGACTAGGCAGTTGAGGTACTCTTTTTTTCCTAGATTTTCGCAGGCACAAAATCCATGACTTTTGCTGTGCGGTCAAAGCCGACCTCTGACCAGGTGGTCAAGGTCCTTTCCTTTTCTTGGTGTAACCATGCCGTCGAGAATGGCGAAAATATATATATGCCAAAGTCGGCAAAGTCACGGCAAAAAATAAAATAATATGCAAATGCAGGAGTCGCCACCTAGTCTATTCAAATGGGAAACAAGGAAAACCATGCAAGACATGAAAATCATGCAAAACAATGAAAAAAGGTCTTCGTAAACCAGAAATATGGGTAAGGATCCCTGTTACGTACGAGAAAGGTGTTAGGCACCCTTGTACGCCCGATAAATCGGTCTTCTATTGGTTTCTCTTTTGCTTATGGAATGTCAGCTTTGCAGCCTTTGCTGTACGCCTAAGGGCGATATGGCATGCCATGCTTGTGAGTGTGGTGTCTAAAGTATGGGTGCATGATGTGTGGGGGTGTGTCCTAATGCTCAGAAATATCGCTCTCATATCGAATCAAGGGTCGATGCAGAGAATATTGCATAAATAAGATCATGGATCTAGTATCTTGAGCGATTTTTCATCCTTGCCTTGCTATATGCCTAATGCAATCTAAAATGTATGAAAATAGCTAAAAATAGAGTTATGCCTCCCTGACATATCCAGGAAGAAAACTAGAGAAAATTCAGAAGCAAATCGAAGTAAGAAAACATGCTACAATCATATAGAAACCTGTTGTGTGCTACTGAAAACAGGCCAATGAGCCTGTTTGGTGCTCCAGTTTGGTGCACCACCTATGTGCGCCTAGGTGGGCCAGGAAAATGTGCTGAGGGAAAACAAGAAAACTATGCAAAGCCAAAACAACAGAGAATGCATTCTGGAAAGGTATGCAGTGTAAAATCATTCTGTAGAACTTGAAAAAAACATGTAAATGCAATGATTTGTGATCCTAGTGCTCAAGGGCTGGTAGCCTCACACAAGGTCCCACCTATTTTGTGCTAAATGAGGG
>JAMKQA010040330.1:0-12308 GCA_024699735.1 Posidonia australis
TGTGTATATATATATATATATATATATATATATATATATATATATTTATGTATATTTATATTTATATATATATATATCTATATATATTTTTATATATATATATGTATATATATATTTATATATGTATATATATTGAGTACATATCTATTACATACTCCCTTAAATTATGACACATGTAAGATACAATCCTAGCCATTCATTTAAAACAACCTTAACATAAAACCATAACCCACCAATGAACTACTAAAAGCGGTTTACGATTTACAAAAAAAAAAAAACGAAATCACGTTTGCACGATTCCTGCTGAATAGATGTAACTGAAAAAAACTTTCCTATATACAAAATGCCTTAACCACCACATTTATTGAGCAAAAATTTCCTCTTCTTCTTCTTCCTTTTAAGCACGAAACCGTCTTACTTCTCCAGCATTGCCTCAATGATACTTCCCCGGCATGATCTCAACTATACTTCTCCGACGTCATCTCGACCAGAACTTCTTCGCCGTGACTACTAACAACCTCCGTTTACTGACTAAACATATTTGCCATTCGAAGAGGGATCCTCGTAACCTACTACAAGTTGCAGATCTACAGAGGATTCCGATCAACCCCCTTCATATGTTGTTTTAGGTAACCATGAAACATACATTGTTTTACTTACACATAAAATAGTAAAGCATGTCGTTATTACGTTTTCAGACATCAAACATTCCATCCCTCTTTTAAGAAATTTTTTTTAAACTTTTTGTAACGGACATCGGTGGAAAGAAAACATGTTTAAATCTAAAAATAACCCAAGAAATGTCTAAACGAGTGGAGACTTCAACATCAAAGAAGAAAATGGGTAATTTATCTAAGAAGAGTCCTAAATGGAGACGGAAAGAGGATGAAGCTTCAGTCCCAACAAATAAAATAGAAGGTAATAAAAAAATTTTCAAAACAAATACTTTTCTTCTTCCCAAAACGTATTCTTAAATGTCTTGAATTAATATATTGTCATGTGAATGTGAAACAAAATGTGAAGATGACGCAATAGACATTTTGTGCTCAAACAGAAGCCCATCAACAAAGAGTACGACAAACAATTTCAAAATTTCAATACTTTGTGATAAATAGTTTCGTTTTACTGTTTTTGGTAAAATTTCAAAATAATGCTTGTTATTACACTTTTCTGAACATGTAATGTTTAAACGAATTGAAAAATAGTTTACTTTTAAAGTTTTGAATGTATTATTTTAGTTTTAATATTATAGTTAATGAATTATAACACTATAATACGTACCTCAATGTTACAGTTTTTCAATGAAAATAGTTCAGTGTTGCTATTGAGATGATATAGTTTAGTAATATAGTTTCGAATATTGATATGAAATTGTTTAGTATTATAGTTCTTATTATGTAGTTCAGTGTTACTGTTTTAAGATAACATTTAGGTAATATTGTTTGGTCTACCCAAAATAATGATTCATCCTTATTTGTTGCATAATATTGTTTTCTTGTAAATATTCGCATATTATAGTTCATTATTTTTTCAATATTAAACAAAATAAAATACTAGCTTACTTGTAATGTTTTAAATGTATAATTCTAGATTTAATATTATAATTAATGAAATATAAAATTATAATACATATCTCAATATTACAGTTTTTTCTATGAAATAGTTTAATAATGGGAGTGAGACAATATAGTTTATTGATACAGTTCTGATTTTGCTATGAAAAAGTTCAGTATTACTGTTCTCATTATGTAGTTCAGTATTACTGTTTTAGGATAACATTTACATAATAAAGTTTGGACTACCCAAATAAATGATTCATCATTATTTGTTGCATAATATTGTTTCTTGTAAATATTAACCTATTATAGTTCAGAATTTTTTCAGTATGAAACAAAATAAAAAAATAATTAACTTGTAAAGTTTTAAATATATTATTCTAGTTTTAATATTATAATTAATGAAATATAAAAATATAATTCATATCTCAATATGACAGTTTTTCTATGAAATAGTTCAGTAACGGTATTAAGTCAATATGGTTTAGTAATACAGTTCCATTGTTGTTATGAAGTAGTTCTGTAACATCCCTGTGCTACATAACAGTACAGGAACTACCCAAAAGTAGCTAAAATAGTCTAAATAACAGAATTAAATAAAACTAAATACTTAGACCTGTGTGCGGCAAAAGTGGCTTGAAAGGGATGCACCAAACTATACTGCACCTACTCTTGAGCACCTGAAACAAGGGAAGAAGGAAAACACGCATGAGTGACAAGAATGCCACCCAGTACGCGCCCCAAAACAACAGCATTACCCACGAAACACTACTAGAAAGTCTCAATCGCCAAAACCCACACATGTAGTTAGCAAAACTTCGAAAAAGATGCCTTTTCAAAACTTTCTTTTCTTTTGCTCTCAAAGCCTCATGATCATTCAGAAATCTTTATACACGACTCATGGAAAGCAAACCATTGCATCTAGTTTCCCAGCCCAAAACATCATTTAATCCTTTAACACAATTTATCAGAAATCAGGGCTAGGAACTAGTCCAACACACAAAACCACAATTCTTATCTCAAAACTGGTCGCATCACCCTGGCCACAGGAGATCGACATGGCCACAAGCAGCTAGTGAAGATTCCATGTCTCCACACCCACAGTGCAGTGCCACGGTGAACCACCCCACGCTGGAGTTCAACCACCCCAGTCGCAGCCTCGAATGTACCCTAACTAGTACAAGCACGGAGTGCGTCCTCGCGACGTCCTGGTGCCCAAGCACTTGGGGACTCTAACCCCAGACCTGACCAACATTGGCATTGAGGGTAGTTCGGGTCTACCAAACCCCAGGTCCTATAGTACCACTAGGCTCCTACCCTGGACCGTAAACTCGGCAGCCACAACCAAGGATACGTCCCTGACATCTCTAGAGGTCTCACTACCCCTATCGACAAGTCCTGGTCTATTTGTGGTTCCTACAATTTCATAAATCTCTTTAAAATCATATGCAGTTTCTCTTTTCAAAACATTTGACAAAACCATTCTTTTCATTCATAAAACTCTTTATAAATCTCACACATTGTGTGTCACATTATCATCTACGATTCTAAAAGAAACCCCAATCATTCATTCATGGTCATCGTACCATGCCATTACCCCTCACATGGATCCACATTATCCACATAAATCATGTTTCACAATTCATTAAAAGCATCATTAAAACAACATGTTCACATGCAATATTTCATAAATCATTTCCATGCATCTCATGCCTTTATCATGCATTTATCCATATTTATCAACATTTAACAAAGCATTTCTCAATATAGTCCTGGGTCCTGATTCGGCATATCGAATAGGGTCCCGGTCAACCGAAAATCCCTGATTCGATCGATCGAAATCTTTTGGTATTCCGAATCCCTATTTGTTTTATCAGTCCCCTGCGAGAACGGTCGACCGAAATCATCTGGTCGTTCGAAATCCCCTGATTCGATCGACCGAATCAGTGGCCTAGGGAACCATTTGGGAGCATTTCGGCATACTAAACCCAGTTCGGCATACTGTTTTCTGCGATTGCAGAAAACCTCTCCGACCTCCATCGTCTCTTCTCCCCAAAGTGAGAGCAAGGAGCGGACCCCTCTAAAACACCACAAAAATCTCAAGTAAAACATGGGGTGTAAACCTCCAAGTCTTCTTCAAAACCCCTTAATCCAAACATAAAACCATTAAGCATGCTGTTCTATAGAAATTCACAAAGGCGTAAGACTCATATGACATCACTATAGCATGCATCGAGAATGCCTACGAAAATCCCATGAAACACCCATTAATCAACATGATATCAACATGAACACATTATTCATCCCATTCCCAAATATTTTCCCTATTTTTGCATGATTTTAACATCATTATCCATGATTTATCCCTTAACCTAAACATATCTCTATAGAGGAAAGGAAAACAGAGGGGGACGCGTACTTGACTTCGACAAGCCTCGTGTGCCCTCGAGCTCCGGCGACGCACGGCACCGACCTACCCCCTTTCACACGCTCTCCCTTGGCGCACGGCCTCCCCTCAGCCTCCGCACTCACTCTCTCCCTCTCTCTGATTTCACCTCCTCACCCCCCGCGCTGCACGCCTCCCTTTAAAGCCACCTCCGCGCCTGCCATCCCTCGGATCCCGCCGGTCAGCTGCCAGCCTCTCTACTACGGAGGGGACGGGACGAGTAGCCCTCCCGCTAGGCCATATGCATAGGAGAGGACCGATCGCAGGTCACGGGCGCGGAGAAGAAAAGAAAGGAGGGTCATGGGCATGGTTGGGCTCTTGACTAGGTCCAAGCTCAAATCCAAATGGGTCTCACCTCCCAAACATGGGCACCAATTGCATAACAGACCCACAAGCCAAAGAAGTCACACCACAAGGGAACAATCAGGAGCCAAAACACAGGGAGAGACCACAGCCAATAAGCACAACCTGGGTTAAATATTAACAAACCATATACAAATAGTATAGGAAATTCCATGGTTTATATTAAATGGAAAATCAGGCACAGATGTTACAAGTTCAGTATTACTGATCTCTTTATGTAGTTCACCATTACTGTTTGGTGTTAACATTTACATAATAAAGTTTGTTCTTCCCCACTAAATGATTCATCATTATTTCTTGCATAATATTATTTCTTGTAAATATTCAGTTATTACTGTTCTCCCCATGTAGTTCATATTTTATACATACAACATGTATCTTGTTATTACTACTTCAACATGAAGTTAGGTTTGTCTAGTTTATTTGATAATTCAATATTACAGTTTAACAATATTCTTCAGTTTTACTGGTTTCTTGTACAATTCATATTCATATGAAAAATAAACCTAGTTACAATCGTACTGATACAATGAATAATATTTTGAACAGCACAAGTAAGATGTATTTCACTTGCATATGTCAAGATCTTGAAGACAATAAATTTGACAAATGAGGTTATAGGAAGACTGAAGAATACTCCATTTGGGCTTTTTTATGATATGTCAGTGATCAAGATCTACATAAATGAGTTGGATGCATTAATTTCTCAATATATTGGGAATGGAAAATTCAATTTGGGTGATAAAGCATATGATTTCCAAGTTTGTGATTTAGTTGAGATTCTGGGATTACCAAATGGCAAGAAACAAATAAAGGAAATGAAAAATGATAGCCAAAACAATGAATTGCAAAAGATGTTCACCAATGAAAGTCGAGTTAAAAGATGGACAGTTGAAAGGAAATTAAAGGATATTGTACAAAATCAAGATGGTGAAAACATTGACATGATTTTGAAGTTGTGGATTTGTCTTCTTTTCTCTACGTTTATCATCCCGGATTTGAGTTTAGGTTTCAGTTGCAGCTTACTACATTACATAAACGACCTGAACAACATGCACAAATACGACTGGGCATCTTACACCCACAAAGTGATAATCAACAGTCTGGACAACCTAAAATCCTATTGTTTAGGATGTGCTTGGGCACTTTTGGTAAGTTCTATTTTATTCAATTATAAACATTCACATATTTAAACAAATTGTTTTACTATTACTATTGTACTTGCAGGTTTGGGCTTATGAGAAGAACCCATCTATACAAGCCCCCAACACTAGTGCAACACCATTGTTCAAAAAATGGTGTAAAATTAGCCCTTCCATATCCAACATCCTAGCATCAACAATAAATAAGGTTATTTATTACACTGTAGTATTATTTTAGTATTACTATCTCACCTTATTTCTAATTTCCATAAATCATTATATATCATTTAATAATCTAATATTATTGTAGGATAAAGTCAAGAAAAAAGATGTCGACAAATGTGGGAAGACTTCAGCTACTTGTTCAAGGACCAAGGTTTGTATGCATAAAATAAATTTTTATAATGACTTTACATGAATATTACAACAAAATGTTGTTTAATGTATCTATTGTCATATAAGTTATGTCAGAGTTACAATATTCTTAATATCAATTATTGATATTGGTTCATGTTAAAATTCACTGTTACTATTTTATATAATTCAACAAAAAATTGACATGCAACACTAATTGATATTATGATTGTTTAGATTTACTTTCTAAAATATTTGGAGCCATAATATTTTTTCATGTAACTACTCTCATATTATGTTTCAGAATTACTGATTACATGAAATCTTTTGTGTTATGTAATCATGTTATGTTTCAGTAATACTGTTTATACAATTGTTTAGTGTTACTATTTCACACAACAGTTCAGTGTTACTGTTTAGTAATTTTTACACATTTCATAATCATATGCATATAAATTTAATTACAAACTTCATGACACAATTATTATATTTTGAAGTAGGACTCTTACTAACACTCATAAGATTTGTTAATATAAATTGAACTATTTCATAATTTAAAATCTAAACTTAACTGTCTAACTTGTAGAATTTGAGGAACATTGAAAATAAGGCAGAAAACGAGATGATATCAGCCTTGCAAAGTGAACTTGGCAATTTGAAAATGGATTTCACATGTTTGAAAGAACATGTGAAAAACCTTGACGTTGAAGTTGGCTTTTGCAAGGTAGGCAAAATGATGTGTCGATGAAATTAAGTACATTGGAAAGAGAAAACAAGGAACTCAAACAACAGATCCAAACCCTTTCCAAAGAAGAAAAGGAATTAAAACAACAAGATACATCCCGTAGACACCCCGATTTTGCAGTCACTTGGCAACAGGCTCCTTTGGAAGATGCTCTGGTTGTAACCACCACCCCTAAACCCTAACTCCATCAGAACTCTAGACCCACACAAGCCCAACAGGGCCACTCAAGCCCACATTAGCCCACTCTAAATTAATCCAAGCAAAAACCACAAGATTAAAAACAAAATAAACAAAATTCACCAAAATCCACATAAAACCTTAATTAATTAAGTAAAATCACTAATTAAAACCAAAAATAAACAAAGTTCACCTAAATCCACTTAAAATTCTAATTAATTAATTAAAACCCTAATTAAAAACAAAATTAACAGAATTCACCTAAAATATTTAAAATCGTAATTAATCAAGTGAAAACCCTAATTAAAATCAAAATCAAGCAAAATCCACTTAAAATCCAAAACTCAAGTGAAAACCCTAATTAAAATCAAAATCAAGCAAAATCCACTTAAAAACATTTAAAATCTAAATTAATCAAGTGAAAACCCTAATTAAAGTCAAAACCAAATAAAATCAATTTTTAAACTACTTTAATCCATTCAATTTAAAGGAAAACCTAAATTAAACTCAAAAAACCCTAAAAAAACCCTGAAGTCATTTAATTAAGTAAAAAAACCCTAATTTGAACCCAAAACTTTAATTAAAATCCAAAAAGCCCTAATTAAATTAAAAACCATGTTCAAAATCTAAAAAATTAAATTAAAACCCAAAATTCCATTTAAAACCCAAAAACTTTAATTAAAACCCAAAACCTTTATTTAAAATAAAACTCTAATTAAAATCCAAAAAACCTAAAAACCTCTAAAATAATTAAAATCTTGAAAATCCTAATTTAAAACTAATTAATTAAGTCACAAAAACCTAAAATGATTAAAACCTAAAAACCCTAAATCATTTAATTAATGCCAAAAGAAACAACTTAAAATCTCATAATTAAATTCAAACCTCTAAAACCCTAATTTAAAAAATCATTAAACTTCAAAATCATAAAATCAAAATTTAATTAAAATCACCAAAACAAAATCAAAAACTTAATACAAAACCAAAAACTTAAAAATAAAACCAAAACCCTAAAACCTAAAACAACAAAAAACCCAAAAAAAACAAAAGCCCAATTGCCAAGCCCACTCACAGTCCAATACACCCATTACATGTTTTTAATCAAAAACTTAGGAAATAGAAAAATAAATGAATAGTTTTCTTCCTCCCCTCAACGAGACCAACTCTCCCCTTCTTCCCCAACTACACCCACTCCTCTTCCCCACGAAGGCTAACTGCCAGCCATGATCCCCCTCATGCCACCCATCCTTTAAAAGGCCTGAGAAACCACTAGTGGACAGGGGAGAACGTAGGAGGAGCACTCTAGAAACGCAAAGAAAATCCAAAGCCAACCATGTAATTCCCCACAACCCAGAGCACCTCCAAGCTTTCCACAACACCCCGTCGCAACCTTGAGCCACAAGAACCATCGGGCTTGCGCCACCAGAGTGCCTACCGAAGACCACTGCTGTCGAGTTTCGCCGGGGGACAACGACTGCCATCACGGTACTCCTTTCTCTTCCCTTTTAATTTCAAAAAGCTTTCCATAAGGTCCATGGAGTCCACTTAGGTCCCTGGTCGCGTCCCGCTTGAGATACGCCTCCTGGGAGTCATCTCTTTCTTCTCCGGTGGTGGGTTCACCACCACCGGCGAGGCTCAAGCCTCCTAGTCTTGCAAAAGCCTCCCACAGGCCTTCCCCCTCTCTACTCCCTCCTCCTAGCCTCCGGTGCTCAGAGTCGCCGTTGCCGTCGCTGTTGCTCCACCAACTGCCGTCACGCCGGAGCTCGCGACGAGGGAGGCACCCCAAGTTGTGCCAAAGCCTCCCGTGACTCCCTAAAGCATCGCTGTGACGCCGTAGAGCTCCTCAGCCCGTCGTGCCTCCTCCGCAGCCATCGAAGCTCCACCCTCGCCGCTGCAACTCCCCGCCGTCAACGTAGGAGATGGGGGAAACGCTCCGGGCCACCTCGATCCATGCCAACACTTCCCAGAGCCCCGCCGTGACTCCCCAAAGCTCTCTCGATCCATGCCAGCCACGAGACCGCTTCCAGGAGCCGCCGCGGTCATCTTCTCCGGCGACGGCCGCCGCACGCCGGAGCTCGAGGTGGGCGAGGCCTCTCGGGCCTCCCCAGTGCAACCCATTGCCGCGGGGGAGCTCACTGGGGCTCCCCCTTGCTTCCCTAGTAACCGCTGCTACTTCCCTGTAGCTACGCCACCGTCGGGAGCTCGTCGGAGTTGGCGCTAGCGAGGGGTCGCCGGCGATCTTCGAATAGAAGAGGTTTGGGTTTTATTATTATTATTATTTTTTTACTAATTACATTTAGGTCCTCCTTTTAATTACTTTTAGGTCCTTGGAATTACTTTTAGGTCCTTTTTTATTGCATTCAGGTCCATTTGCATTACTTTTAGGTCCTTTCTTACATCCATGTTTTTTTTATTACTTTCAGGTCCATTTTTATTACACTTAGGTCCTGTGATGTTATGTTTAAGCCCCTGGAAATTTAAATAAGTTTCATTTGTTTATTATTTGTGTAAATATTGCATATTTTCCCCTATGTAAATGGTAATTTAATTTTTAGTCCCATATATTCTTATTTCTTTACAGTAAGACCCCTCCTATGTTCATGTTTACTTTGCAAATTGTCCTAAAAGTTTACTTAATGACCCTTAACTTTGCATATTTAAAAAATTGCATTGTGAATATTGCACATTTTGCCCTATTAAAGTTTTAATTACATTTTTGTCCTATTCATGAATGTTTTATCACACTTATACCCTTGAGATCATGTTTTCCTTGCATTTAGGTCCTAAACTTTTGCATTTTGGCCCCTAGAGTTTTTGAAAAGAGATTCTTTGTACAATTTGCATTTTAAACCTTATAAATATCCATAATTACACTGAGAATGTAAAAAACTTGATTTTTATCATCTTTTGGTCTTGAAATTTTACAAATCAGTCCCTGAATTTATTTAATAATGTTTCTAGACAGGAAAATTTACATCTAGGTCCCTGAAGTTTTTTTTCAAACATTAATGAAAGTTTTTATTACATTTTTAAGTCACATTTTTCACATGTTTCACATTAATTGATCACATGTACATATAGAATCACCACTTGAATAAAGTTTCCATCAAAATACCCTGTTTTCAATATAAATGAACTTCTGATTACATATATTTTTGTTAGATTTGAACCTAAGTGGAAATTTTGCACAATAGACCTTAGGTTTTCATGAAATTACCAAAAATATAATTTTCACTCATGTTACATCACATAGCCATATTTTCATTAAATTTTACATCCTGGCATCCAAAGAAAACTATTTAAACACTTTTTTTGATCATAAACGTTTCCTTCCAGTGAATTTTGCAAATTAGACCCTGAGTTTTCAGGGAATTATCTGAGTGTAATTCTTGCATCCTAGTGTCATGATTTCCTTTGATCCATCAACTGTACACTAGCGTAGAAGTTTCTAAATGACTTTTAATCCAGATTTTCATCCTTTCTGTGAATTTTGCGTTTCAATCCCTATACTTGTCCTTTATTGTTTTTTACACTATTTTATTGTTTCAAGACCATGTTTTTTGCATGTTTTCTTCTCATTTGATATTTTTCATGCATCTAGGCATTCTTTAAACCATGCATTATCCCCACGCATACATTTATCACTTTTGACCATTGAAATGACCAAATTGCCCCTATGCCATCAATTCATGCACATGTGTGTCTGTTATCACACCAAGTCATGCATAACCTTTGTCCAAAGCATTCCTTAGTGTCTTTTAACCATTTAGGTACATTTCCATGCATTTTACATAGTTTTTGCTATATTTGCACATCAGTCTCTCCTTTTTGGATAAGCCTGCATTTCATGCATTCTTCCGTGGATTTTTCTTCCATCTGTTTTCGGATTCCTTCATCTGATATTTGATTTGATTATCTTTATTCAATGTTTTTGGATTTTTCCCGATTTGATTTGGATTTCATCGCCAGAGGGCATACATTAATAGGCCTGAGGGCCGACATTTGACCCCATCACAGATTATTTTTCCCCTCTTTGATTTTCACGACTTTTTCCATGATTCCGAGAACACGAGTTGACTCGACTTTTTATCCTTTTGTCATCAACATGGTTTTCGGAGGCATTCTTTACAAAAACATCATCATTTCCTGCGATTTTGTCAATTCATGTGGATTTCTCCATAATGTTTGCACATCATCTTATACATCCATCCAGTCCTATCTTGGCACTCACGTCAGCATGATTAGAACACAATCTAGGCATAGCAAGCATTCATTCAGCCTCTAGCAAGCGAATTAGACTAGAAAGACCGAGTTTCTCGGGCGTACGGGGGTGCCTAACACCTTCCCCGTGTGCAATAGGAATCCATACCCATCCTCTGGTTAATAGGCATCTGGCCTTCATGTTTGCATATCATTCATTCACTTTTTGTGATTGGTTTATGGTTTTCCTCGTCTTTCCCTTAGAAGACTAGGTGGCGACTCCATTTCATCTCCTTTTCATCCCATCTCACGCCCTCAACATCTTGGCATGGCTGTGGCCTTCTCCCCTCTGGCGCGACCCTGTGTCGGATCGGCCCTCGGGTCGTGGGCACGGTCAAACCACAAACGAATCACTAGGTGGCGACTCCATTTCTCTCCTTTTCTTCTCATCTCGCGCCCTCGCCATCTTGGCATGGCTGTGGCCTCCTCCCCTTTGGTGCTACCTTCGCGTCAGATCGGCCCCCGGGCTAGGGGGCACGGTCACAGGAACTGGCAACTCCGTTGGGGATACTAGATTCCGACTTTCAGGTTAGTCTTTTCGCTTGCTTTTTGATGCTTTAGTGTTACATGCTTATTTGTTTGCCTTGCTTGTGATTGTTTGCATACTTGGAGTGCCTTTTGTACTTTCTTTCACACATTCGCTCTGTCACTGCACACACATGTTATATATCCTGCCTTTTGATGTGATGGATGTTTTCTTTTCACAATCATGATGTCACGACACTTGCACATGCCATGATCATGCCTTTTGTTTGTTGTTTGCTTGCTTGCTTGCCTTGTGTGTTTTCTTCCCCTTTCGCACTTTACATGCCTAGGAGAGTGGAGACGTATTTGTTTCCCCCATCTGGTTAAAATAAAACACACAAACTCAGAGAACAATTAATAAGGCAAAACTAGAGACCACTTTGAACTCTTCCCCCTGGTTAATAAAATTCAAGTAAAAGACACAAAGCATATATGCATGATTCATTCATATAGGTGCATGCATTCTTCTCCCCTGAGTCCACCTACAGTTTGCGAAGGACAATTCTGGTAACTCGTTCTATGGCTTTGTCGTGGGACGTGTTGCTAGTTTGTCCCCCTTGTCTGGGGCCGTGTCGGTGCTAGTAGAGGGTACAACACCATGCTACTGCAGGAGACGAGGCCACCAACGCACCACCCGTTCACTGCCTGCGCTTTGGCCAGGATTTAGAGCGGGGACCTTTACTTTCTAGCCTGAGTCGGAGACCTATTTACCCATGTGTGATCCTAGAGTAGACGACCTT